>RJWH01002719.1:171898-207376 GCA_004363575.1 Solenodon paradoxus
TCTCTCTCTCTCTCTCTCTCTCTCTCTCTCTCTCTCTCTCTCTCTCTCTCTCTCTCTCTCTCTCTCTCTCTCTCTCTCTCTCTCTGTTTCTAGTAAGCTTGCCATGTGGTGGTAGACACCAGCAAAAAAAAAAAAAAAGAAAGAAAAAAGAAAAGAAAAGAAAGAAAAAGTGCTGGTTAGGTAAAGATTAATGAGTTTCTTCCACAAGGCTGAAGACCCCAATATTACCATATGGTTAAGGGAGAGGCTAAATGATACAGACCATACATGCTGAAGTGAAACAGCTGGAAATAAGCAAAAAGTGAAATAGGGGTAGCTTGACTACATTTCCCATTAATAAGTGAGCTAGGTGTGCCCTGTGGAGTAGCAGTTTGTTCAGCTGCCTTTGACCGTGCAGTCTGCATACATCCCAAGGATCCAGGTTCTGTGTCCTATGGCAGGGAGCGTGAAGGAGACAACCAAGATGAACAACTGAATGACATAAAGTGCTTGTTTCTCCTTTCTCATCCTGCCTGCCTGCCTCTGCTAGCCTTCATTCCTGCCTGCACCTTTCCTTAAAAAAAAAAAAAAAAAAAAAAATTGACAAGCCTTGGTGGAGCAGTAGTTTAGTCAGTTGCCTTCTGTCAAGAGCAGGCAGACTGTGTGTCCCAAGGACGAGATGAACAACTAAATAAAGCATTTCTTTCTCCTCTTTCTTCCTGCCTGTCTCTGCTCACCAACATTCTTGCCTCCTGCACTTTTCCTTTAAAAACATAAAATAAAAATAAATACTTCACTGAGCTAAAACGTAACGTATCTTCTTTCTACCTCTAACTGGGGATCCTGGCCACATCCCAAACTACCTGACTGACAAGTACACATTTTGGGGTTGTTAGCATATAGAAAACGTTTAATATCATGGCACAGATGAGCTCTCCTAGAAGAGTTCAGACAGCAAAAATAGAAGGCCCAAGACTGAACCCACTAGTATTCCAAGTTGACTATTGGATATAAGGAAAAGGAACCTGTACAGGAATTGGAATAGGCACAATCTGACAGGTACAGGAAAATATCCCATAGAAGTTAAGAAGGAGGATGTTTCAATGAAGTAGTGATCAACTGATTAAATTCTGCTGAGAAGCATTGCTTACAACATACTTTTTTTTTGATGATGATGACAGCACCACATGACAAGTTTATGAGAAGCATAGAGAGAAACCTACACCAACTTTATCATAATGGCAGGGACATTTACTTATCCCCTAACATTAGTTCTCTTCTTCTTCTGTAGTAATAAAACCACCCACAATTTTAAGGAAGTTCATGGCCAGTCAGAAATAAAAATTACATTTTTCCAGACTCTTAGCAGCTAAATTAAAAAAAAGACTATGTCTGGCCAATGAGATGTGAAAGTAATGTGTGCAATTTCCAGTTTATTCTTAAAAGAGAATTGATTTGTCCTCTTCCCACTAGTGGGGTGTGGATGTGGTCATGAACAAAAGTGAAGCAAGCAAATGAAGGTGACACTGTAGGTATGACAAAGCAGCAATAGGAGAAATCTGGCCCCTGACAAAGTAGTGCACACCATCCCTGGTGGACTCATAGAATGAACTTACAATTCCAACTTGACTTTGATGAGAGAAACAAAACAAAGAAAAAACCATGAGGGCACCCCAGTGGCGTGGCAGTTAGGTTCACTGCCTCAGGTCAAGAGTACAGTCCACATGCATCGGAAACCTGGGTTTGCATCCTAGGGGTCGGTGGGAACAACCAAGATGAACAACTAAATAAAAATAAAATGTTTCTTCCTCCTCTCACTTCCTGCCTGTTTTTCTAATTACCTCATCCCTCCTGCACTCTTCTTTTAAAAAAAAGAGCTTATTTAAGGCAGATGTGTCAATGTTCTAAACTTTTGACTGGAGGTAGGCAACAAACTGAATCAACCCAAGCCATCGGCACAATTCAAAAGGCGACTGAGCTTGTGTGAGGCTTAGCTTTTTCACTTTTTCTTAGTAAAGATGAATGTCCTTGTGCCTAAAAACTAGAAATCTAGTGCCTTCCTGAGCTTGAGGAATGACTTTTTTCTGTTTTCCTGTAAGTAGATGTTTGAATGTGCGACAGAATCTTGGCTGACATCAGCTTTCACTGTAACAGATCAACTGAGAATTTACTGGGAGTAGACCTAAAGCTTCCCCAAATGACTGACAATTGGAGGCCTCCAATATCCTCTGTAAATTATTGAATAATAGTGAACGACAAATTTTATTAGGTCAATTTGCTAAAGTGATACAGTGAACATGAATGCGCATAATTATCAGGTGACCCTATAAGAGAAAACATGTGGAATTTGAGAAGACATCACAGGTCTTTAGTAAGACTTTGTCTAAAAAATATTTGTGACATATGAAGAGAAAAGAAAGGGTCTTTTGTGGGGTGAGTTGCATGTGAATAAATTTTTAAAAAATTGAATTATCTTTCCATCCTCAGTTTAACAGGCCTGAAGACAAAATGGAAGTAACACGGCAATGGCCACCCAGGCAGAGACGTAAGTTCCGTTCCAACTTGTACCACTACATGATGGCAGCTCTGGAGAAATCACATTTGTGATATGCCATTTGACTGCCTGAATCACAAGTGTGCCCCCCGATTATTGCTTCTTATGTGATGTTTAAAAAAATCATTGCCTACTCAAAAGTTACAAGGTTATTTTCCCCTAATTTTTCCATAAAAATGTTATTATTTGTTATTATTTCACTTTCCTATTCAGCTCTGTTATTCACCTCAAATTAATTTTGTGATCATCAAACACAAAGTACAATGGTACTGAGTGCAGAGGAGAGTGGGGAGTTGTTATATAATAGTTACAGACCTGTCATTTCACAAGATAGAAAAGTTATGGGGATGGATCATGGCGATGGGTGTATAACAATGTGAATGTATTTACTGCCACTGAACATTTACACTTAAATATGGTTAAAATGGTAGGCACACCCTAAAGGTTCAGGTGAATAGGGAGGCTAAGGTGTAGGCCATGTAAAGCCTGAGGACCCAAGAGCAGGGCCGGGGTAAAAAAATGTTAATGGTTAAGATAGTTAATTTTATGTTACGTATATTTTACTACAATTTTTTTTTTTAAAAGAAAGAAAATAGAAGCAACTAAATGGATTATAATTCTTCTTTGATCACCCATCTTGGCATTATTGCTATACTGGTCCCCTGAAAATAAAGGAATTTATAATTAAGGATTTTGAGAGGAAAATAAATGTGAGTAAAGAATGTGCTGTCTACTACATAAGCCTGATAATGCAAACTGTGCTAGAATTCCAGCAAGAAAAAGTGATATACTCAATTTGCATAACTGAAGAGAGTTTGATACCACTTTCTACAATGGTGTGGGCAAGGCATAAATAAACTCTGGAAGATAATGCAGTATCTCAGGGCTAGTGATACTGAGAGCTCTGTTACTACCCAAAGGACTGACATAAAGAAGGGAGTGGTCACTCACCAATGACAAAGAAGGTTGTACAGGAAACGATCCTCACAGGATGCGTCCAACCACAGCAACCCTGAAGGGGTGGAGCCAGAGGAATAAAGGTCAAAGCTCATTGGCTGTCTCCCAATCGCTTGTCAGTGCTGCCCTACAGTTGAATCAGTCAGAAGCTGTTGATACCATCCATACCTGTCAGCCTTCTGGATGGAGAAGGGGCTAGTGGAAAGCCATCCAAAGGGGCAAACAGAAGATGGCACAAACAAAATACGAGAACACAGTCTGGTCAAGAGGGGGAAAAGGAGGTGCACCCTGGTGGCTCAGTGGTTAAGTCTACCATTCTGGACAGTGAGGTCCAGGCAAAGGCCCAAGGACCCGAGTCTTTAGGGGGAGAAGTTGCAAGTTAGGGAGGTTTGTGGGAGACGGGTGAGGAATGAGAAACAGAAACAACTAAACGAATGAATAGATGCTTCTCTCTTTCTGCTTGCCTGCCTACTTGCCTTCATTCCAGAGGGGGTCTGTGTTAATTATTAAAGTTAATAAGCAGATTTACAGAGAAATTAAGTTCAAGTTTCAGGGCCCTTAACTACATTAGCCCCTCCCATGATCCTGGGAGGAACACTAGCATTATGTTCACAAGATCATAAGTTTTTGTTAAATTGGCAAAAGTAATGTATTTGAACCAAAATTATTCAAATTGGTCTATTTCAAAATTCCTTTCCTCCCATTTACAGTGGGGGTTGACGTGAAAATGGGCATTTTTAGTATCTGTAAAAGAAGTTGATTTGAGAATAAGGCATTTGTGAGGGTATTTTAGAACATTCTAATAAAACATGAGGAAATTGCAGGTTCTTGATTTATTTATTCAAGAACTGATGAAAATTTGGATAAAATTCATGGGGTGTGAAGCAAAAGTGATAAGGAGAATAACAATATCAGTGAAAATTTCTTTGATTTCAAGAAGCAAATTATAGGCACACCCTGGTGGCTTAATGATTCACCATTAAGTTCACAAAAGTTCACTGGATGCAGTCCATATATATCCCAGGAATCTGAGTTTGTGTCCTGGAGATGAGGGAACAACCAAGATGAATAATTAAGTAAAATAGGTGGAATACTTCTTCCTCCTCTCGATTCCTGCCTGCCTGTCTCTGCTTGCTTTCATTCCTGCCTGTACCTTTCCTTTCAAAAAAACAAACAAAAAAAACCCGAAGAAAATTACAACAAAAATTTTTTTAGATTCTACCAATAGCAACAATTCAGTAAGAACAAATAAGAATTCACCCGGGTGGCTCAGGTGTTAAGTCTTCAGCTGCAAAGTAGTCACACAAAGCCTAAGGACCTAAGTTTGAGTTTGAGAACAACCAAAATTTACAACGAAATGACTAAATAAATGCCTCTTCCTCCTCTCTCTTTTTTCCTGCCTGCCTACTTTTGCCTTCATTCCTGCCTGGTTCCTTCTTCTTAAAAAATAAAATAAACTGGAGAGAAAAATTTCAAATAAAAAATGAACTTCTTGGACTTTTTTCTAATCCAATTAATGAAGACAGAGGAATACATAGGAAAAAATCAAATTTTTTATAATTTGAAAATAATGACAGCAAAATACATCCTCAAATTATAATGCAGTAGTACAATGTGTGCTATCATGCCCATGTGAGAAAAACTTACAGAAGTTTCCCCAATTCCATAGTTTGTTTGTTTTTTTTTTCAAGCGAGGAAGGAAGGGAGAAAAGGAAGAAACGTTTTAAAGAAGGAAGGGAGAGAAGGAAGCACTTCTGTTTAGTGGAGAAAAGCACTTTCATTTGTTTAGGTTGTTCCCTCTAGCCCAGGGCTGCCAATCCAGCCCAGGGCTGCCAATCCTAGTCATGAACCCAGGTCCTTGGGTGTTACATGGCTTACATATCAGGTTTAGTTCCTAAGCCACCAGAGCATGCCAAATTTTATAATATTCTTAAATATTTGCAAAGTATCACTGATAACAGTAAGCTGACACTTTTCTAAATAAAAATTCTAGTGAAATTCTAACTATTCTAGGGGAAAGACTGAATTATCTTTATAAGCTTTCTGTAGGAAATACCCTCTCTTAGAAAATATTACAAAATTATTTCTACATGAAAAATGATCAAATTCTATGCAGCTAAAATATGGAGGGGCAGAGGAGACAGAAAGGGTGGGGGGAACAACCAAAATGAACAACTAAATAAAAATGCTCCTTCTTTTTCTCTGTCTGCCTGCCTGCCTACTTGCTTTCATTTATGCCTGCTGCCTTCCTCTAGTAAAATAGTTAATGTTTTAAGATTACATTTTTTAAATTTGAATGATTAAATGTTTTTCTTCTGGATTTCGTCATTTTTGGAAAATTATGTTTGTTGTGCTTTATTTAGTCTAAAAAGTCTTCATTTCCCTGTTTAATTTTGGATTCACAATTTTATATTCCTTTCCTTACAGGGCCTCCAAAATGCATTTAGCAACATGACCCACAAATTCTGACATGATCCTGCTTAGAATATATCCGCTAAAGAAATAGGTACTACCCTCAGCAATAACAACAGCAATTACCTTAGAACGTGAAGCACTTCCCCTTGGATGGAAAAAAAAAGGTATTTATTATAAAGAGACTAAAAACCTTATTAAGGAGGAAAAGAAAGCAAAACCAGTTGAGATGGGTAAGTTTCATTCTGGAGGATATGCTGGACCACGCAATCTTGGCAGCATAGTGGTGGAAAATCATACCAAGAGCAAAGCTACTTTAAGGCACTCGCTTTCAGAGGTCTCCCGGGAAGTTCTGTGGCGGACAGGTGCAGTGTAGGCGGTCCTGAAGGATCTTAACACGCTAGCTGAAACCGTGCTTGCAGGACTGCGCCTCCTACCGGAAGAACTGGAATCCACACATCAGAGAGCGTCACTGCAATTAGAAAATTCCAAGGGAAAGTATTCTACGCTGCTCATCCGGACCCAGAAACACAGAAATTAACTCTAAAGAACTATAGTGGGATTTCCAAAGGAAGTAAGTCAAATGAAGCATTGTAAAGATATTACTAATAAATCTTTCATATATTTGGTGAAAAAAATCTTAAGAACAAACCTCATAATGTTGCAAGTTTGGTTGCTTTTTTTTTTTTCTGTTTTGTTTGGGGTTGTTTGTTTCAGTTTTATTATGGATATTTTCAGTCATACTCCAAAAGCAGAAATAATAATATAATTACTTCTAAAGGTTTATCACTCAGTTTCTACATTTATCAACATATGACCAATTTTGTTTTTACCTTCATGCCACTCGCATCTCCAAAGCCCCCTCCAGATTATTTTAGAGTAAATGGCAGACATAATTTCATTTTTAAAGCCTGTGTCTGTATTGTTAAGAATAAGGATTCTTTTTAAAAAACAGTCATATTTGTCATCATCATAATCAAAAATAAAGCTTAACAAAAATAATTTAACTGATATTATTATAAATATCTAGTTAATAGTCAATATTTTCTTGATTATCCAGGAATAAATATTTTCGTTTGTGAAATTTTACTCCGAAGGGGAGCAAAGAAACAGGAGAGCTAGGATCAAATGAGGATTTCTTTAAAAAGAGTGGTTTTTTTGCTTGTTTGTTTTTTAAGGAAAGTTGCAGGAAAACAAGTCAAGCCAGATACTTTGGGTGTTAGTCCAGAGATCATTTCTCAGGGAAAATGTCCCCTCTTCTGCTTGTTGATGCAGGCGAACCCTGGTGGCTTGGTGGCTTGGTGGCAAGCAGAGATAGGCAGGTGGGAAGAGAGAGGAAGAAGCATTTTATTTTTTGTTAGCTTAGTTATTCATCTTGATTGTTCACCCCAGCCCTGGGGCAAGAGCCCTGATCCTGGAATGCATGTGGATTGTGCTGGCCAAAGGCAGCTGACCAAACCACTACTCCAAAAGGGCATGCCAAGAGTGACTTTATTTTTAAGGTGATAAGTTGACTCTAAGATGGTAAATTCTGTAATAAAGGGAAAAACTGGTGATCAGCGAATGAGGGAACAATTGCAAGACATTTTTTTGATCAAGAGAAGGTAGGCTCCAGAGCATGAAGGGAATGTCTTTCTATTGGGCAGTGGCACTTGTAATAAGTGAGAAGACAGAAAACACTGGAAGAGCTGCTGGAAGAGTTGGTGAATAGAAGAATAGAGTTCCTGTTTAGTTTCTGTATTTTTTTCATAAAATATGTGGTAGGTCATGATTAGAGAGTCGGGAGCCAAAAGGAGGGTTGGAATTTTTAGAAAATTAAAAAAAAAAAAAAGTTGACTCAGTCGCACCCTGATGGCTTGGTGGTTAATTCCATGGGCTTCGGCTGGCAAGTCCACATATATCCTAAGGATTTACCTGGCTCAGAGAGCAACAACCAAGATGAACAACAAAATAAAATAAATAAATGTTCCTTCTTCTTCTCTCTTTCTGCCTGCCTCTGGTTTCCTTCATTCCTGCCTGTATGTTTCCTTTAAAAAACAATGTTGACTCAGAGAGAGATACATCAACCTTATTAGGAAAACCTTTTAGGTCTATGAGCAGACACAGTGCTTGTTTCAGCTTTGGGATCATGAATTTAAGGCATTTTTGCAGTGCTCAGCTGGAGGCCCAGGGAAGGTCTGGAGTCAGAGTCATCAGGGCAGCTGAGTGTTAAAGAAGCAGGGTTGCTTTCCATAATGGTGGGTCAGGGGAGATAAGGGGGAGAGTGGAGACAAGACAAACATAATGGTCAATGCAGAATCCAAGGTATTGGATAGGTGACTTTTATGCATAAAATTGATGATTCAGGTATGAAGTCTTCAGTGAATGAAGGACAATGATTGAGAGTTTGATTGTAGAAAGAAGGACCTGGGACTTTTGAAGAAAGTAGGAGAAATAGCTTGAATGGCAATAATTAACGAAGGGAGGAGGCTTCCAACATTCCTGCCTGAGGATATACTGAATGTGAGAGGAATAATTACTTCACTTGAAAAGTCAGGGAAGTCAGTCTCCTTGGGTGATAGATCACACTCAGTGAGTCAGAGGAAGCATTGAAAGAGGTTAAATATAGAAGGATGTATGTTTATCTCATCTGGAACTCCAGAATTCTAGAAGGCACATAGAAAGGATTTTGGAAGACCTAGAAGGGCAGGGTATTTGGTAAGACAGGAAGCTATGCTGGACAGAATGAGAATGACTATACAGATGTTTGGGAAGGCCTGGGCTCCTAGTATTTGTGTCAAAGAGAAAGATGAGCCTTGATAAGTGGTACCAGTCAAGCCAGATACATTAAGTCTTAGTTCAGAGATCATTTCTTAGGGAAATTGTCCCCTCTTCTATGCACCCCTAGTATCCATGCTTCCCCAACTATAGCACTTCTTACTGCTTTTGTATATTAAGATTCCAAGTTCCAGTTCTAGCCTTCAAACCTTAAAAAACAAACAAACAAAAAATCCCATAGAGCTTCCTACACCCACTGAAGGACACTACTTTATAGCTAGGACTAACATATTAGGGTTTACTCAGTATAAACCCCTGAGTTTTCATAGCTCGATGATCCTTATTCCCAGGCAGGGGTGTACACTGTCCGTCGACTCTCCTAAGTTGGGGAGGCCAAGACTCTGACCACAGTCTCTGGATTTCATTTCCATGAGACCCCCTAAATTCACATCCAGGCCACAGGGTGGAGATAGAAGTATGAGGTATTGTGGTATATTTATACAGAAGGTTCCATTTAGATAAAGAATTCCACACTGGATAATCTTAATTTTTTTAAGTTCTATAAAAACGTAAGTCATTTGAAAAGGTAGATTTCCACCCTCTTCCATCAAATGGAGTGAATGTCCAGTGGTTCACTGTAAGTCTAAGCCCGTAGCTTGAACATTGCTTTCAGTGGGAATGGCTTTTCTTCTTTTTATTTTCTTCACTGGACAGATCTTTGAGGCAAGAGACTATTCCTCTAGCTTTTCTTAAAATAATGTTTATTGTGCACCATTGTCATCTTTTATTAAATATGTTTACTGTGAAAACAGAGTTGGTTGCCATAATGTAAGCTGAAGACCATACAATCTGGTCTTGGTTTGGGGAATGGAGAGAATAAAGACTTGGATTCCATTCAAGTTGATTTTACTTTGGTTTAATTCTGGGTAAACTGACAAGCAAAGGATAGAAACAATATACAGATGCAGGAGGGTGAACGTGGCTTGTCATTGTCGCCCTTGGAGCTCCCATGGTACATCCAAAGTTTGCATTTCTTGGCAATTCTGCAGAGCAAGATTGTCACCAAGTCAGGGAGCACAGAGACAAGCTCACTACCTTCTATTTTTCCAGCTCCATCAGCTCAAAACAGCTTAGGCTACTAGAAAAGGTATTCATTCTGAGACTCAATGAGGCATACTCTCTAGATCTAACGTCTAGGTTCTGAAACTTGAAATTCTCGTGAAGCCCATAATTTGGCTCCCATTTTCTGTGACTACAGGATGTTCTCCTGTGAGCTCTCCATTTCATCTTCTTGGGTTCTTCCTGGGCTGAATGTGGAAAAACAGTAAGAAACCTGTATGTAAAAATAAGCCCAGGTCTCACCGGTGTAAAAGAATTATGGTTGCATTGCTCAGTTTAATACGAATTACCAGTTCCACAGATGTATGTACCATGCCTACCATGTGGTTGAAAATAGAAAAGTTAAAAAAAAAATAAAGCTCTGTCTCCTGCCTAAGGAAATCTCAGAGTCTATTTAAATTCATTATGCCATTCTGTAATGGCCATGTTTTATAGAAGGCACACAGGGAAAAAACAGGATACACACGTTTGAAACTTTTAATAAAGCTTATCATTACTCATTCCAGATTGATTAATAACCTTAACCTTTTCACCCCCTCACCCCCCATCCCTCCCTCCTCTGCTGTTTCTTTAAAATAACCACCAGTGCGCACACAGTCTGTTCTCATTAAACGGACACAATGACTTTAGAAACAGAGTTAACGGTTAACAACTCTAGGGATTCGTCCTCTTGTCTCTGGACAAAGCAGACTTTGAGAGACTCAGAAGATGCAAAAAGGTTCCTAGAATAAGAATCTGAGAAAAAGCAATGGGAAGAAATAGAACTTAATGAACTCTTTTAGGGCTTCTGGAGGACCACTATGGACGACCAAGAGTGGACATATGAGTCAGACTGTAGACTTTGTCCAATTCTGAATTCCAGATTCATCTGAATAAAAGAAAAGTACTTTTCATGAAAATTCACTCTTGATTTCTTAATGAATTGATTGCCTAACGAATGCCTGCCTTTATTAATAAAATTGTTCCTTGATTTTGCAGATATGAAATAGTCTAAAAGAATGAACCAAACCTAGGAAAAACTCTTTGTATAACAAATATATAGAAGATCTCAGGGGACACATACTCATAGTCATGCTGTTTCCAAGGATTAGACTTTGGTACAAATGACCTCTTGCCAGGGAGACCTTTACTAAGCATCCTAATATAAATAGCACCTGCCCTAGATTGATATCACTCCACAGTCTTCATCCTGTTTCTTCCTTATAACTCTTTTGATCACCTGATATCTTATTATGCGTTTATATAGGTTTTGTGGGGCCTAGAGCTTATGGAATTTGGGCAGAGAGGCCTTTTTAAAAAGCAAAATATAAACATTGTGATAAAAATTAAGTGTAAAAGTGACTAATAGTTAAGATATGAAAAGAACTCACAGCAAATTGTTGGAGACTTTGAGATTTCTTTCTTCTAGATTATTTTTTTTTTTAAACCACTCACCAGAAATGCTCATGCAAAAATTTACAGCGGTTGCGATCTGGCTTCCACTCTACACCTTGAACATTTTATCTCCCTTAGCAATTCCCAGCCCTCCCCCAGGGGCATTGTGGTAAATCTGACTTTGAATTTTACATATTGATGTGATTGTTTATCATAACTCAGCATCAGTAGAATGTCTTAAAATTCTTGAGGCCAGTAACTGTATATTCTTGTTTAATGCTTTATGCCCAGAGCCCCAAAACAGTGCTTGGCACACAAGGACTTACTATTTGTGTTTAATACATTTTGTCCTCCAAAAATCTAACTTGGAAAAAATAATCCCCCTTTTTCACCCCCTTAGTTACTCTATCCTCTTAGCTCTGCTTTCTTTTCTTTCAGCACTATTGTCGTTTAACTTACTGAGCTTATTATCTGCTGTTTCCATGTTCACTATGTGCCCAGCTTGGGGAGGCTCTAGTAAGAGCTAGGACGTGTCTTGCTTCCCTATGTTTTCCAGAGTTTAGAGGAGGCCTTGGTACAGAGGAGGCTCTCAAGTAGTTTTTGAATAAATGAAAGTAATGTAGATAAAGAATTGTTCATAATGCCATGTAGCACAACTCTTTTGATGCTTTTTTTCTATTTGAAAATTTCACTTAGGTATTCAACTATTTGATGATTTATTCAAATGCAAATTAAATTCTTAAAAAAGTAAAATGATATAATCACCTCAATTTAAACTACTAAGTAAGGCACATGCTGGTAGCCTAGCGGTGTTAAACCAGGCACAGTCCACATATATCCCAAGGTCCCTGGTTCAAAACCTGGGCTGGGGAAACAACCAGTGATGAATAATTGAATAAAATAAAGTGTTTCTACCTCCTCTTTCTGCCTGCCCACCTGCTTGCTTTCATTCTTGACTATATCTTTCCTGTAAAAAATAAACTATGAAATAAATAGAAATGCATTTTTATTGATTCAGTGATTAATTTACAATCAATCTAGCAAATTATATATATACATGTATTATATATATACATGTATTATATATATAATATATATAATATATTATATATATATATTCCCTCTCCAAGGAAAGGTGGAGGCAGGAATGAAGGAGAGTAGGCAAACAGGCAAGGAAAGGAGGAAGAAGCATTTTAGCATTTTATTTCTTTTAATTTTAGTTGTTCATCTCTTTTGCTTTCCTTGGCCCTGGGACATGAACCTGCTTCATTGGGAAGTATCTGAACTTTGCTGGGCCAGAGGCGGTGAACCTAACTACTACTCCACCCGGGTGCACCAACAAATAATATTTGAAGGTATAGGTATGTAATACTATTTTGAGATAGATTTCTGCTTTGGACTTGCCTTTACTCATCATTTGTGTGATTTTAAAGAGCAAAACTTCAAAATGTAACTAGCTTTGCCTTCCCCTGAGGCAAAGTAAAATAAAGTTGCTAGTTTCTTGTATGTTCTTCCTGAAATATTCTATGAAGCTACTAGCAAATATTTACCTTTTCCCTTTTTTATAGAATTAATAGTATATGATACTGCCACTTTCTGTAACTTGTTTTGTAGTTTTGTTTTTTACTTTATCTTGGAACTTGTTTAGAGTTTCTGAATGTCTCGTACTCCACTATGCAGCAGTGTCTTAATTTAGATAATTCCACATGGACATTTAGATGGTTTTCCTTCCTTTGCTATTACAAACAGCACTGCAATGAGTAAGTTTTACACATGTCATTTCACACATACGCAAGTACATCTGTAGCTTCACCCAACTCTACTCAGTTGAAAAATAAAGAATTAAGCAGAGAGGTGATTGGATTATGACTTTCATTACTAATAAAAGGTGATGTTGAAGAATGTGCTTTACATTTGTAGGTAAACTTTCCTAATTCTCTTTTCATTTCATCACAGACCACATTGGTCAGCAATAAATTCTTCTCAGTTGCCCCCAGTCATGTACCAATGTGCTTTCCTTTCAGGTGAGTATGAACGTACCCCCAGACAATGTCATGTTTTTCCAACGGTCTGTCTTTTCATGTTTCAGTACCTCCGAGATTTTTCTTTAAGCTTCATTCACTTTGAAATATAACACACTAGGATTTTCATTATCGAAGCTTTATAACATTTTAATAACTGGCATAGGCTGTCAATGATTCCAGAATCCATCGCTTCTTCCTGTTTTTAACAAGACTGTGAGGTTTTACCTACACACATGGCTTCCATCTTTGTGTCAGACTACCTTAGCATATGTGCACACAATTGTAAGGACTTTGAATCAAACAAGAAGTGGTCATAGGAATTTGAGAGGAAAGACATCATCAGTGTCTTGTAGACCATATGGTTATGCTGTCAGCAGGGTTTTATCATTTAAAAGGTTAATCTGGTAAAGGCAAAGGCCTTTTTCTAATTAAAGAACTGCCCTTCCTCTTAAGACCAGAACAAAAGCACTCTGCTTTGAGACGAAGAGCTGGGGGAATGCAGAAATGGGTATCATAAATTCTTCTAAAAGTTTGTTATTTTACAAACAGTAAAGGGGAAAGCAATGAAAGGAACTTGATAAGAAAGTTTCTGATCCTGGGTCTAGGAGACAGGATGCTGTGCTACTTCCATAAATATTTTGTTATATTTTCATGGTTGTTTTCTCATAAAACTTGGAATTTCCTCACTGAAAAAAAGATTTCAAAGTGTCAGTTTATCCACTGCAATAACCAAGAACATATTTATTTATAATTTATGGAATAAAAACAGAGGTTCACAGAAGGCGGATGTCAGTATGGAAAGATGCCCAATTAAAACAACTTTTCAAAATATTGTGTATATGCAAGATGAAAACTTCAAGTAGGGAAATTTAAATTTTTTAAATTCAAAGTCACAAAATTCATTTGAAGACTGAAGTTACATTTAGTCAAGAGAATAATGATAATTTTTTTATTGGGTACAATTTTGGTTTAAACTTTACAGCAATTATGTAAACCAAGTGTGTGCTGATTTTGGTAAGTTGAATTAATGCTTGGACTTAGGGTTTTGGACTCAGGCGTTTTGGAACAGTGTGCAATTCTAGCCCCAGATCTTCTTAGAGTTTTCTCTTGTTCAGGGAGACAAAGGTTATAGACTTCATTCTGTCATCATAACTTCTTTTAAAGGCAGAGGTAAGAAAGAATACATATATTTTTAAATTAATAACTTTAGATTTCTATATTTGCTAAGAAAATAACACTGGGAAATAATTCTATGAGTCTTCTGTATTCATTGGATCTACTAACATATTGCTAAGTGTGAAGCATTATCTGGAAGAGTTCGCCTATAAGCTCATGTCTGAGCCTCCAAGAATTAATTCAAGTTAGATATTGGAGGTTGGAAAAGCAGAAGGAAGCGCTAACAATGACTGTGTTTTGAAGAGCTTCAACACATTATAAAGTCAACAAGGGATTCATATCTAAAATATATAAATAACTCATAAAATTCAACAAAAAACAAATAATCCAATTAAAAATAGGCAGATTTGTATAGACACCTCGCCAAAAAAAGGTGCAGATGGCCAATAGACACATGAAAAGCTGTTGATCATCTCTTATTATTAAGGTAGTGCAAATCAAGACAATGAGATAACAGCTGACACTTGTGAAAATGACTATTAACTAAAAGACTGGAAAAGAGTATTGTCAAGGATATGGCAACTTCTCGTTGGTGGAGTCCAAATTGTTATAGCCATTATAGGAAGCAGTACGGAGACTCTTCAAAAAATTAAAAATAGAAATTCTGTATGATTCAGCTATCTCACTTTTGAGTATTTATACAAAAACACAAACTGGGAAAAACACAAAAGCACTAATTTTAAGAGATATGTGTAGCATTATTTACAAGTAGTCCAGAGATGAATATGTAAGTGCCCAAGAACAGAGTTGTGGATAATTAAGATGTGGTACAGATACACAGTGGAATTCTATTCAGTTATTAAAAAAAGACAAAATCCTGTCATTTGCAATAACATGGATGGTTATTGAAATTAAGTCAGACAGAGAAAGACAGACATTCATATGTGATACATAGAGAAATCAAATTTGATTTGGTTCAAATAAGATAAAAATAACTGTTTAGACTATAGGATTCAATTAGTGGTTACCAGAAGGGAAAAGGAAAGGAGGTGGGGAAGTCAGATAAAAGGAGGTGATTATATAGTGAAAGACAGAGATGAAATGGTAAACTAAATGTATATACAGATGTTGATTTATAATGATCCATATTGATTTATAATGCAGTTATTTTAATAAAAAAATTTAATAAAGATCTTCAGAAACCAGAACAAAATGTTCTAAAACTTTCCTACTTTCTCTATGTCTACAGTTCCTGGTTATTCCCTACCATTCTTGTGTCTAAGTTCTCAAGTTCCAGATGGTAGTAAGCCAATTTCAACTTCATCTTCCCATTTGCCTTCTGTTCAGAATTTTGAAGAAATCTTAAAAATTATTGAAAATTCACAGGAAAATTTAATATTGTTGTTATTCTGAGAATGCTGTGCATGCGTGCCTGTGTGTGCATGAGACAGAGAGAGAGAGAGAGAGAGAGAGAGAGAGAGAGAGAGAGAGAGAGAGAGAGAGAGAGAGAGAGAGAGAGCATGTGCTCCCTGAGATCTAAAGACACTACTCCTATCAGATCACATTCAGTCGCTCACCTATTGCATTTAACAGCACTCCACAGCACTACTGGACAGCAGACCGTTGTTGTTCAAGCATGAATTGGTAAGTGTTCTTGAGAGCAATACAAATTTATAATTAAGCAATCTCATGAATTCAGGCTGTCTTCAACTCAAGTGGCTCAAATTCAAGTAATTTTACCACAAATACAATGATTTATATATTTTTATTGGAGCACAAAGTAATATTAAAGAAAAACATTTAAATAAATTAAAAATTATTCCATATCTCCCTACACTACTACAATGCATTTTGGTTTTCCATATTACTTTCCACATGCATAAAGTCACAGTGTGCCTACTATTTTGTATTGCGCTTATTTTACTTACCATAACAAAGACACATCTATGTTTCTACAACTGCCCCAAAATTATTTCAATGGCAGTAGAGAACTTAACTATTTTTATTAGCCCACTTTCTTGGTTGACATGTAGATTATTTCCAATGTTATGCTATTATAAATAAGGCAGACATAAACATCCTCATGCATTTACTTTTACTTTTTTTTAGGGGGGGGGTTATACTATTTTTTAGATTATAAATCTAGGATTAGAATTTGTGAGACAAAGTCATAGTTATTTTTATGACTCTATGTAATGCCATATTGCAGCTCCAGAGTTCTGTTTATTTAAAAATGCCATGTGGAATGAATTAAAGTTTCTTTCTAAAGTTAAAAAAGAACAGAAGCCTTTGGTAGTTCTACACTTTAGTTTTTAAAGTAAAAATAATTATTATCTCTTTAAAAATGAAGAGTTCAAATAAAGGGTCTAAGAAAAATTTAGCTGAGTTAACCTACACTTTGCTTCCCAACTTTTCTCAATAGCACACATGGAAAGTGATATTGCAGGCACAATGGAGAAAAAAGACAAAAGTGTTTCTGACTCAGAACCTCCAGTCACCCAAGTCACCTTGGGCTGCCCCGATCCCTGGGGATCTATATCTAGGCACATCTGTTATTCAAAGAGCCAATGTGCATGGGCTGGGAAGCTCTAACCAAGGAGAGATCAAGGAATTCAATTCAAGTCACAAAATCAGAGCTGGGAAGTATATGCAAACTTCTTCTCATCAGCATATTTTATATTATATCACTATATGCTTTCTGACTCAAATTAAATTTTATATGAAGACATGTATCCATAAAGAATAAAGAGGATTTTCTAACATGCTTGAATTAAAGACAAACTAAGTGAGCAATTTACATCAATGTCACAAATTAAAAAAATCTTAGTTATTAGCAAATGTTTTGACTATTTTCTCTGAAAATTTTCAGAATAGCCACCCTTTTAAATTTAGTTTGTAAACTTTCAACAATAATAATCTTTTATACAGTATCTTATATATCTCTGTAGTCAGTAAATAAAGAATAATGATAAATTATACACTAAAAAGGAAAAAAAAACTAGACCTAAAGTCCACATTCTAAATAAGTTCTAAAAGTGAAAAAAATTAAGTATTAATTCTGTAGAGGTAGAGAAGATTCCCTCCTTAAATTTCAAATTCCTGCTTGCTAAGCAGAATCTTAATATACACTGTCTATTACATTACAGGGTCATGAGACATTTCATTCCACAGAATGATTTTGACCTACACCCAGTGTTGATGCTACCAGGAGAAAAAATTCACTACAAAGGTATTTTACCTTGTACCAATCAATATTACCTTTGAAAAGTAGAGCGTACAGGTGCTGGCCCTACTAATTTCAATGTAAATATGCACAAGATTTTTCTTGACCATTAGTCACTGAGCTGGGGTTAGTAATGAGAATTGACTTATTATGTGACAGACCACAATAACAAGTAACAGATTCCAAACCCCACATTCTTGTTTACTACACTCTAAATTTGTGATTACTTGGGTCATATCTATGGATTCAATCAGACGTTATACACACAAACACATCCGTGGGACCGCATAGCACTTGGAAGATTGCCCACTATTTCCCACTTATTAAGATCTGGATCATATTTTTCAATGCTTTGAAGATATGTTCCCTTTGAGTACGAATATCCCCCAGTGACATAAATACATCCATTCATGATGACAGCACCACATTCCATCCTCCTTTCCATCATGGGAGCTATCTCTCTCCATTCATTTTGTTCAGGATCATAGCATTCTGTGATTGTAGTTTGTCCACCAACTAGATAGAGTTTATTTTCAAATGGAACTGAACACAATCCATATTCTATTAAAAAGAAAAAAAGAAAAGAGAAAAATTTATTAAGATAACAAGCCAAAGAGATCCCCTTGCACAATGATGTAATAATCCTTTACAATTTAGTATACAAAAACAGAGTAGTGGTGACATTTTGATAACAGCTCATACTATTCCAACACTGAGCCTTGAAATCCTTTGCCAACTGCCTGATTCAGATGACCTGTTCGTGGCATTTTTTTCTCAGGCATTTTTAAGATGGCTTTGCTGGATGCCAGGGAGGAACTCATCTTTAGATCACTATACCTCTGGAAATTTCTAAACAGTGTCCTTTTATTCTACTATGCATTTATTATACTATACAAGATGATAGCAGTAGAAATTCTCTGGCAGGAAAGTATACTGGTTCCTTCAGACCTTAGTAGTTCTTATCTCTGTAACCTGTGGCAGGCAATCTGTAGTACCTGCTGTCATCAATGCCACATGAGAAGATTGCATAGCTTACATCTCTCACACTGTTGGACAAGTTAAGGACACTGAGAAGTTAGAGAAACACATAACCGGATTAGTGGGAAACTACAGTCTATCATTTTAAGAAGCTGTGAAAGATGTCCAAAGGCAGAGGTCTTTGTCATTCTCAAATTCTGACATTGATGAAAATACTACCACCTCTAAAAGCCCATGTTACTTTCCAGTTATATGCATGTAGAATTTTATAGGACTTAGTTGTTTCAAATGTGTAAAACTGTTTATATAAATTATATGAATCACTCCATCAAGTGGTGATTGTAAAAATTAATGGCAATTCAAAAAAATCGACCAGTTGGCTTAAGTGACTGAACAACGAGCTTACTAGATTTTTCTTAACTAGCTAAATTCTCAATTTGTGATTTTTATGTTAAGAGGGGTACCTTAATCATCCTATAGCAATAACACATGTTTAAAATGAAGTGATTGTTTTTCTCATTATCCAAATACAGCACAATGTTCTATTATAGTTCATGGAATTCTTCTTCCTCATCTGTGAATGTCATTCTTTTTTGTCGTTCACTCTATGATGCTTCTGAGGCTAAGGGACAGTCTTATTTATTGAGCTCTTAACCCTGTACATAGCATGTAGGAGGCACTCAGCAAACACCTGTTAGACAAATGGGTGAATATACAATTTCAAAGCAAACATGGGAATGACACCATCTATCACAGCTCAAAGAGTTTACACACAAACACTCAATTTAAGTATGTGGCAGTCCGTATTCATTGTTACAGAAATGAAATGAACAAAGTCATGCAGGGATTCAGAAACAATCATTATATGTTCAGGTATTCAGTATCTACTGAAGCGATTAACATTTTTTTTCCCTACGAGTTTCCTCATTGAAATGACATATAAAAAAAGTTTATCTAATCTAATTTCTTTATTTTACTGGACTTGATGTTGCTTGCCTAAGATTAAGCAAGTAAATAAGAAGCATAGCCAAGAAAGAATTCTCTCCCCGACCTGACACAGCTCTTTTTTGTTTTTTTCTCCTTTATCATTTACTACTTCTTCCCTGTCTTTCATGAAGTATCCTCATCTCATCCTATAACTAAGGCTGTTTCCCAAGATTCTGCGCATAGCAGTTTTGTTAGTACCACCAACATGGCCCAGAAGCATCTCATACATCCCTACACCATCATCTCAAGCAAACACTCCTAGAGTTGTATATTTAACTGCATTCTTCCGCCTAGTGGTAGATGCTCATTTCCCATTGCTTGCTGGACAGCTTGTCTGGGTTCTCCAGCTATCCCTTCACATTAACTACAAAATTGAGCTGATTATCTCTCCTTTCCTCCTTTCTTATCAGCTCCATGAATTCTCCCCATTCTGGCAGTCGACTAGTCAGAGACGCTGGAATGACATCCAATTCTTTTCTCTCTTTGACCTAACTCCAAAGTCAAGGTGGCAGTCTACCAATTCAATCAATGTTGAATCAATAACATTTCTTATGTCTGCCTATTTTTTCTTTTTTTTTTTATTGAGATAAAATTAACATATAACATTAGTTTCATATACACAACACAATAAATTCAGTATTTGCAAAATTTTCATCATCATAACTCTAGGGGAGCTCCTCTTTCTAAAACTAGAGCCAAACATACATCATTCCTTTGCCCACAAATTTTGCTATTTCTCCATTTAAAAAATTCTCCTACCATTCAAAGCCCTCCATGATATGCTCCCCAACAGAAATCTCCCATTCTATCCTGTTATATCCTATTCATATGTATCTATTTCCAGGTACCAAAATACACCTAGAACGTTTCCTTCTGCCAGAAAATTATTTCTCAAAAACTCCTCTCCTTAATTACAGCCATTCTTTAAGGCCTAAATCATAAATAACCTACTCTCGGAAACCTTCTAAGATGACTATACTTCCCCTAATTAGATTCCACCTCTACCATCAATTTCTATAGTACTTGTTTATTAAGATTGTCTTGTGTTCCTATAATGCATGTATATTTGTTACTAGATTCCGAGTTTCTGTAGCAGTGTAGACTCAATCATTTCTACATAATAGAATGTTCTCCTTCCCAATATAGGGTTAATATTGAATTTTCAAATTCAAGATAGCATGTTTTGTGAGCCTACATTGTTTTTCAACTATATAAAGTTACCTCCCTTTAAGGCATTAAGAAAAAAAAAAAGATTTATATTAGTTTTAAAAGAAATAAAAGTCATCCAAATTGGAAAAACAATGAGAGTAAAATGGTCACTATTTGCAGATGACATTATATTATATGCAGAAAATCCTCAAGACTCCACTAAAAAGCTACTCCAGTAATAAATATAGTAAAGTGACAGGCTAAAAAATCAATATACAAAAATAAGCTGCATTTTTATTTACAATAAACCAGAATAAAGAGAAATTAAGAAAACAATCCCATTTACAATCACTCAAAAATAATAAAACATCTAAGAATAAATTTAACCAAGGAGGTAAATCCTATATACTGAAAACTATAAGACATTTTTGAAAGAAACTGAAGAGGATACAAGTAAATGGAAAGATACTCTGTGCTCATGGATTAGAAGAATTAACATGGTTAAAATGGCCATTTTACCTGAAGCAGTCTACAGAGTCAATACAATACCAATGAAAATCTCAATGCCATTTTCCACAGAACTAGAACAAAACATTCTAAAATCTATATTGAACCACAAAGACCCCAAATAACCAAAGCAAAACTAAGAAATAAAGAACAAAATTAGAGATATCAGCTTTCCTAACTTCAAACAATATTACAAAGCTACAGTAATCAAAACATCAGGGTGCTAGAATAAAAACCAATACATAGATCAATGGAAGAAAATTAAGAGCCCTGGGGTAAACCCAAACATGTGTGGACAACTAACTTATGACAAAGAAGTCAAGATCATACAATGGAAAAAGGAAAGTCTTGGAAATAAGCAGTGTTGGGAAAACTGGACAGCTTACATTCAAAAGAATGAAACTAAACCACTATCTTAAATTACATACAAAAATGAACTAAAAATGGACTGAATTTTTGAATGCAAGACCTGAAATCATAAAATACAAAAGAACACATAAATGGTAAACTCCATGATATCGGCTTTAGGTATCTTTGTGAATTCAATTAGAATAGCAAGGGAAACAAAAGCAAAAATAAGTAGAACTGAATCAAACTAAAAAGCTTCTGTATAGCACAGGAGCTCATCATCAAAATGAAAAGGAAACCTATCGAATGGGAGAAGATATTTACAAATCATATATCTGATAAGGGGTTAACATTTAAGACATGGTTGACCTTTGAAAAATGAGGTTAAGGGTGCCAACTGCAGCTCTATTGAAAATCCTCATATACCTTATAGTCAGTCCCCCACATAAAGCAGTACATACCAGGTTGGTTGAATCTGTGAATTCAAAAACACAGAAAGAAAATTATCCACCTGTAAGTGGACCCACTAAATTCAAACCCATGTTGTTCAGTGTCAACTGTATATGAAGATTTATACACCTCAATAACAATAACAAAGCAAACAACTGCTTAGAAAAAGGGAAGAGGAGATGAACAGACTTTTATTTCTCCAGGGAAAACAAACAGATGGTCAACAGGCACATGAAAAGATATTCATCATCACATTTATTATTAGAGGAATGCAAATAACAGCCACAATGAGGTAACACCTTACACATGTGAGAATGGCAATTGTCAAAAAGACAAAAAATAAGTGTCGTTGAGGGTGTGGAGAAATAGGAACCTTTATACACTGTTGGTGTTAACGTAAATTGGTGAAGCCACTATGGAAAACAGCATGGAGTTTCCTTAAAAAATTAAGAATAAAAAAAAAAAAAAAAAAAAGATACAGCTAGCTATTCCATGTCTGAGTATCCAAAAAATATGAAAACACTAATTAAAAAAAAAATACATATGCACCCTAAGTTCACTGCAGCATTGCAATAGCAAGATATGAAACAATATAAGTGTAACATCAACAAGTATGGATAAAAATTTGTTTCTTCAATAAATGGTGCTAAGAAAACTGGACAGTCACATGCAAAAGAATGAAATGAGACTACTATCTAAAACTATACACAAAAATTAATTCAAAGTAGATTAAAGATTTGGATGGAAGACCTGAACCATAAAATATGCAGGAAAAAATCAAAACAAAACAAAACAGGCAAGACACTCCTGGATTGGCTTTCCTAAGACATGGTTTTGGAAAATCAACTCCCATGTCAAGGAAAATAAAAGCAAAAATCAACAGATGGAACTATATCAAAATAAAAACCTTCTGTACAGCCAAAAAAAATGATCATAAGAAAAGACATCTTACTGAATGGAAGAACATATCTGTACATCATATCTGAGAAGGGGTTAATATATATCCAAAATATTCTTTCTCCAAAGAAGACATATAGGTGGCCAATAGACACCGGAAAAGGTGTTCCACATTTCTTGTCATTATGGAAATACAAATAAAAACAACGAAATATCACCTCACACCTGCAAGAACGGTTATTACTAAAAAATTGGAAACAACCAGTGTTGGTGTGGAGAAAAGGGCATCCTTTTACACTGTTAATGGGAGTGTAAATTGGTACAACTATTATAGAGATTCCTAAAAAAATTGAGAACAGAAATCCTACATGATTGTTATTCCATTTTTGGTTATTTACCCAAAAAACAATCATTCAAAGAGATATATACTCTTATTATTTATTTATAATAGCCAAAAAGTGGAAACAAACAGTCTAAGTGTCCGTCAATAGATGACGGGATAAAAAGACACTGTGTAATGGGATACTATACAGCCTTAAAAAGATGAGGTTCTGACATTGATAAAAACATGGATGTAACTAGAGGGGATTATGCTAAATAAAACAAGAAGAAAAAAGAAGAAAGACAAATACAGGATGATAACACTCATATATAGAATATAAAGAAAAAAAGCAAATAAACAGATAAAACAACAGCTAATCCTTGGACACTGACAACAGAACTGAGAGGAAGAGGGCAGTGGGAGCAAAGGGTATTTAGAGTCCAGTGGACAGTGGTGAAGGATTATTAGAAAGTTAATGATGGGTGTGGTATGTTACCATTTATTTGATGAAGAGTGAACATGCATATCGAAGGTGATATTATTTTGCAAATCAAAGGTAGCTCAATTAAAAAAGAAAAAGTTAGACTGCTAGTGGTGAACTTACTAGTCTATACAGATGTTGAAATTGAGGATGTATACCTTAAACCTACATAATATTATAATGTAAAGTTTTTTCAATAACAGAAAATTCTTTTTAAAGAATTTTAAAATGGAATATCTATACAATGGACTACTACTCAGCTATAAAGAAGATCAAATCAAGATGGTAGAGTAACAAGATCTTGAGCTCAACAACTCTGAACAGACATAAAATCACATCTAGATATCAACTATGACCTTTGATTAAAAAAAAAAGGAGGATTGGGAGAAGAGTATCTCCATAAGGAAAAGTGATAGAAAACATCACAAAGAGTAGGAAAAGTCATGACATGGTTTTATCAGGATTGCTGCCCAGGCACTGCAACCCAAGGTCCAGAGGGACACCAATTATATGGAGCCTTTCTCCAGAGACTGAAGGACTTACTCCTTCCTTATCAGGTGCTCCAACATCTAGGAACTGCACCCTAGAGGGGAGTACATCCTTGTGGGGAAAACAGAGAGTGCAAAGTTCCTTTGGAGAACAATGGGACTCTGGGAAGCAGTGATCTCAGAACAGAGAGCAGAGGGAGCAAACAAATGAAGTGTGCACAGACCTAACTGAAGGATATTCATTTGTTGAACCAAAACCTTCAGTGGGAGGAATAAGAAAAAGAGAGTCTTCCAGTGAACAGAGGTGTTGCTCAGTGTCCTAATAGACTCTTTGTTTTTGTGGCACTGGTATTGGTAGACAACATATTGGACTTAGGGTTAGTATTGGGGGACACTATTATAGAAATACGGTCAGGGTCAATATCCCCACCCCTCTTTCACCAGCAGTACTTGCATTCCTGGGACAGCTTGTTCTCCTGGTTACAGATTTCATGGCAGCAATTACTTAGGATAGCTACAGGCAATCCAGCACAGGCAGCTGAGTGCTTTCCTGCACAACTTGATGGTGGAACGTCCAGCTCTGCTGCTATGGCAGTTGTCCCAGAAAAGATCACTAGTGAGAGTCCAACATTCTGAGAAGCCTCTCCCCTGCCTAGGGCTACTGCTGACCCACCTGCTTTCCTAATTGCCTAAAGTCCCCAGACCCTGGAAGATGATGCTCCTTCCCCAAGGCTATACTTTGCAACCTGAAATCCTAAAACAAGACTATTATCTCAAGACAGGGAAATAAAGCTTTTCAGCCTAATACATACAAATAAACACAGGGTACCAAAAAGAAAAAAGACAGAGACATTTATCCCAAATGATGGCTTCAAACAAAACCCCAGGGAGCACCCTTGTGGTTTAGACAGGTGAGCTGGGGTATGGAACATAGAAAGGCCCCAAACAAAAAAATGGAATTTAAATGCTTCTTTCTCCCCACCCTCCCTTATTCTCTTAAAAACAAAAAAAACAAAAAACAAAAATCACTGAGAAAAATCTTTATGCAGCAGAATTAAGTAAACTACCTGAAAGAGATTTCAAAGCAACAGGCTTGATGATTCTCACTGAAATTAAGAGAATTATGAAAAACTTACGATCTACAGCAAAAGTAGAGAGAAAATATAAGAAAGTACCAAACAATTCACAGAGCTAAAGGAATACAACAGTTGAACTGAAAACCACAACACAGGGGCTCAGCAGCAGAACTGGAAGAAGCTTCCCACCAAAATCAGTGAGTTAGAAGACCTGGCAGAGGAAATCACATAGGCTGACAAGCAAAAAGCAAAATGAAAAGAAACAAAGATATCATAAGAGACCTAGGGGACAACATCAAGAGGAACAACAGTTGCATTATGGGAGTTCCCAGAGGAGAAGAGAGAGAGAAAAAGGCAGAAATCTCAACAGAAGAAATAATAGCTGAGAACTTCCCTAACATGGGGAAGAAAACCGACATCCAGAGACAGGAAGTTCAAAAAGTTCCAAAAAAAAAAATGCAAAGAGACACACACCAAAACACATATATTAAAATGATAACAATTCAAGATAAAGAATCTTAAAAGCATCTAGAGAAAAACAAGTCACAAACAAGGGAACCACCATAAGATTATCTGTAGATGTCTCAGCAGAAACCTTACAGGTCACAGTAGAATGGCCTGTATACATTCAAAGTGCAGAAAGAAAAGGACTTCCAACCAAGAATACCCTGCTAGATTATCACTTAGAACTGAAGAAGCAATAGAGTTTTTCAGAAAAACAGAAGTTAAAGGAATTAATTCCAATTAAATCAACTTTGCAAGAAATACTTAAGGGAATTTCTAGAAAATGAATGAAAACCCACTTAGAAGCAGCAAGATGGCAAAAATATAAAATGGGGTGGGGGTAGGACAGTTAGAATGGCTTTAGTTTAACTTACTTTCCTTTAAAAATAAGTTAAAAGCAAAATAACAATGAGATATCCTCTTACACCTGTGAGAAAGGCTATTAACCAAAAGACTGAAAGCAGTAAGTGTTATGGAGGATGTGCTGAAAAGGACTATTTTAAGCACTATTGGTAGGAATGTAAATTGATGCAACTATCACAGAAAGTGGTATGACTATTCCTCAAAAAATTGAAAAGATAAATTCTCTATGATTCTGTTATCCCACTTTTGGGTATTTACCTGAAAAGCACAAATACCCTAATTTGAAGAGATACATGCATCTTTACATTTATTGCAGCATTACTTACAATAGCAAAGGTTGGAAGCCATCTAAGTGCTCAATAACACATGAGTGGGCAAAGAAGATGTCACACACACACACACGAACACTACAAGTTATTAAAAAAATATGAAATCTTTCAATATGGAATCAGATGGCTGAAACTAGAGGGAAGTATGCTTTAGTGAAATAAGTCAGAAGTAGAAAGTCAAGCATCACATGATATCACTCATGTGTGGTAAAAAGAGAAACCAAACAAATGAACCCAATCAAACAAAAACAGACTGTTAGTCTATAGGACTAAATTAGTGGTAATCAGAGGAAAGCAAGAAGGGGAATAAGATGAGTAAAAGAGGTCAATTATATGGTAAAGGACAGAATTAGACTGTGGGTGGTGACCTTAATGTATTATATACAGATGTTGACTTGTTGATTTACAGAGATGTATATTTTAAACCTATATAATCTTATAATGCAATGA
The DNA here is from genome assembly GCA_004363575.1 of Solenodon paradoxus. Classification (NCBI taxonomy): domain Eukaryota; kingdom Metazoa; phylum Chordata; class Mammalia; order Eulipotyphla; family Solenodontidae; genus Solenodon; species Solenodon paradoxus. The sequence continues at coordinate 198,743 of RJWH01002719.1, forward strand.
TACCTCAATTCATCTTTTAATTGAAAAATAAAATCATGAAAAAAAGATGAAATAATGCCATGTGACAACATGGATGAATCTGGAGGTGATTATGCTACTTGACATTCGTCTGAGAAAGACAAATACCATGATTTCACTCATATTTGGAATATAAACAAAGCAAATGAAAACATAAAACGAAATTCCTAAATACAGAGACTAGACTGGTAGTTACCAGGGAAAGAGCTTAGCAGTTGGGTGAAATGGGCGAAGGGTGGTCAATTGTATAGTGATGGCTTATAATTAGACTTTTGGTGGGGATCATGTGTAGTGTATACAAATGTTGAATTATAATGTTATATATCATATACAATGTTATAAATCACTATTATTTCAACGAAAACTTATTTAAAAAATAGAAACAAATGCAAAATGCAATAGGGAAAAAACAGTCATTTCCTCACAGTCCAAGCTACGTATATATGAGATAGACTGACATTTTATCTTCCTTAGGAGGCGCTGCTAAAGTGCTTAAGAAGCATACTTAGCTCTAACTCAGTGGCTGTAGATCCCAGTGCCTTTAAGGGTTAAGCAGATACAGACCAGCTAAGTGAAGCAGGCTAGGGGTAAGAAAATAGCACAGCCCATGTAGGTCTGTGAAATAATGAGACAGGAGCAACTGTAGTGCAAAGGAGCATACAAGCTTCGTGTCAAGGGAATAGCCACTACTCAATGTGAGTTGTTATTACTACCTTACATTATAACATCATTGGTCATAATGGAAAGTGATGGGGAGTTTGGAATAAGACATCTGGACTGCTAAGTGAGAGAATGTATCCTTTCATAATGTCTTCAGAGCCAGGACAGCCTGCACCTGAAGTTTCTTCTATGAAAAGCTTGGGGCATAGGAAGATGCAGCAGCAGATTCATGTATGCATCACCTGAACTATGAGATGAGATATATGCTGTATGGTGGAACTAGCTGCACTGGTCAAAGGCAGCAGTCTGCTCCCTTAAGGCGAGGCAGATTGCTTAATAGTTATAGCACAGGTTATACAATCAGTCTGCCTAAATTTAATCCTAGCCTACCACTTCTGAACTATATGACTCTGGGAAAGTTACTAATTCTTTCTAAGCCTCCGTTTCCAAATAGTAAACAAGGGTAAACAACCCCTATTCATAGATCTGCAGTTAACAAAAAAAACCTTACAAACATATGGCTCAACTGTAAAAGGCTATAGCTAATGTTTCCCCCTGAATGCTTCACAAAGAGACAAGTCTAAGAACAAAGACATCACAGAAGGCAGGCCATTCCTGTGGGCAGACATGTCCCCTTTATGGCTGTTAAGAAAAGGTCAACATAGGGCTCTGAACACCACAGGAACAGGTGCATAATAGTTATTGAAACCCACAAAGAACATGGTTCTAAAGAGGAAACCATCTCCTGAATTGAATCAGAATGTACTCTTCCCAATTATTTGATAGACTAAGGTCTTTGAACTGTCTATCAAAACTATGTTTCATGGTAAACTCTGGTGGCTCAGGTGCTAAGTTAGCAGCTGGGGGATAGAACACGTAAAGTCCAAGGACCTCAATTTGAGACTCAAGGCTGGGAAAGGAGGAGACCAAAATAAATAAATAACAATGCTTCTTCCTCCTTTCCCTTCCTCCCCTCCCTCCACCCTACCTCCTTTCTTTCCTTCTAGCCTTCAAAATGCTTCTTCCTCTCTCATTTCTTCCTCTTAAAAAAAAAATGTTTTATATAATGCATGTACTAAATGAAAGAAAGCACCTAGTAAAAGGAATAGGAAACACACAAGAAAAATCTAAGTGGGAAAAACGTAAAAGAACAAACAAAACAAACAAAAAATCCCCACAAATCCCAAAACTACCACTTTTAAACACAGAGGCTTAAAATGTGAGTCATATAAAGGTATCAGAGACAGTTTTTATAGATGGAATCTAATCATAATAATCTAATTTGACTATTGTTGGATATGAATATCTGAGTTTTTTAATTATACTAATGTGTAGCCAACTATAAATTTAGCATTTTTTCTTTCCAGTCCATTTTTAACCATCTTTTATGCTGAGAAGCTGGAGCATAACATGTGCTATTGAGATTATAAGTTGTTACCTGGATGCGGACTGGAGGTGATGAGGCTCCATTCATTGATATCCGAATTGTAGCTCTGGACCTTGTCGTAGGTGCAGCTTCCCCTGTAGCCACAATGACCGCCAATGACGTAGATGACTTCATGTAAGACACAGGCAGTAGCATTTCCCACGCCTGTGCATAAATTGAAATCACATCTTTAGATTGAGCTCTCATTTTTTTTCACAATGAATACTGAGCTAAGTTTATTATTACTGCTTTTGTTATTATTGATAGTAGATGCAAGTCATTGTGCTAGGCCATGAGGGACAGAAGAATGAAAAACTATGTACACTATTTTAAAAGAGGATGAGACATTTACATGGATAATTAGAACACAGGGTAGAGAATGGAAGCACCATAAAGAAGGGAAAAATAAATTATTGTGAATGGCCAGAGCACGGAGTCATTCATTGGCTTTGACTGTGGAAATCATGGCAGGAGATTGCAGATTTTGACCTGGACCTTAACAGGTGAGACTGACTGGCAGACAGAGGTGAGAGCAAGCCATCCTAAGCAGAGGGAAATACAAGTACAAAGACTTATTGGGCAAGAAAAAGTTCCCTAGTTTAATTCCAGTACACCTGGAGCTGTTTTGGAAATTAAAGTTAGCATGGAAAGTTGAACCCATGTGGCAAAGAATCCTAATGCCCAACTAAGAAATCCAGACTTAATTCAGAAGGGCTTCTAAGGATGTTAAACAGAGGAAGAGAGGGATTACAAAGGTAGAAAGGCAGAAATGGTCTAGGTGGCAGAGGCCTCAGGAGGCATGCCCTAGTGGCTCAGGCAGCTGGGATGCTGGTGTGTAAACTAGGTGATGTCAAAGACCCTGTTTCCTGTTCCCCGACCAGGTCCTGGTGACTAAGTCAGAGACAATCAAGACTGATTCTGAGCTTGGAAAACTGGGAAACACTGATACCAAAGAAAAATGAGGAGGAGGAAGACAAGGAAGCAGGTTCAGCAGAGGAAGAAGAGGGGAGGAAAGATGATGACGTTCCCTTCAGTTGAAAACGTAGGTTTAGTCTTTCAACCAACTTTTACTTAGCACTGTTCTGTGCCAGATGTAATTTAATCTTCTTGTTTATTTCTACTCCCAAACAAAAGTGAGTTTATAAGTGGGGCAGTTATAAGGAGGAAAAAAGAAATTAGGAGTTCCTAAACAGCCAAATGCACTTTTATTTCTTCTCTGTACATCCTTACACCAAAAAAAGGCAATGAAATTTGACTGCGTCCTATTTAAGCTCTTATTACCAGAGAAAGATGCCAGTCATGACTACCAAATAAAACAAATTGGGAAAAATGCCATCCTCTTTACAGAAAAAGGAGAAACTGAAAGTCCACTCATTGGAATCAGTACTAGTCCAAACCACACATAACCAACAAAGTGTTAGCTTTCTCTGCGATATAAGCAAGAATCAAAACTTTGGAATTTCAGACCCAGCTGGTAAGCGGGGAAGGACCTTGGAATATAAGGGTCAACCAATCCATTCAAGGCTAAAGCAGGGACACCTATGGCTTTCTTTCTCAGTAGATACACCATTGCAGCACTTTCTTTTCAGCAAACAGTTTCAAATATGGTTTAATAAAAATTTCAGTAATGTAATAATAAACTTCCATCCAGAAGGAAATATACTCTAAACAGCCAAGCCATTGAAACTGTGATTTTTCATCATTAAAAAACAAAGCAGAAATGTGTCCAGGATTACAATAGCTGCTAAACTATCTGAAGCCTTATGTTTAGATGAATGCCTATCTTCATTGCAGCACTATTTACAATAGCTAAGTAAGGCAAACAACCTTATCTACAGATGAATGGATAAAAAATATGTGATATAGTGTATATACACAATGGAATACTATTCAGCTATAAAAAAAACAGCAACAAAGTATTGCCATTTGTGACAACATGGATGGATCAGACAGATAGTGAAGTGAAATAAGTCAGAAGGAGAAAGACAAACACCAGATAATTTCCCTCATATGTGGTCTAGAAAGAAAAAGCAACCAAACAGACAAAACAAAACAAAAACTAATCCTTGAACTCTGAAAACAGAACTGAGGTCACCAGAAAGGAAGGGGTCAGGGAGTAGGGAATGGGATCAAAGTGAGCCAATCCAGTGGATAATGATGGTGGGTATGACATTATATATTTGATGAAAAGTGAACAGCATATCTAAAACTTATATTGTGTTTTAATCCATATTACTTAAAAACAAAAACAAAAACTGAACTTCCCTTATTTGTTTTACAGGAGAGGAGTTAGCGGGTAGAGTGGGAATCTCAGTGGGGGTCAAGTTTTGGCAGAGTCAAAAAAAAACGAGAGGAGCAATAGCAGGAGGCTTTAAGCCACATTCTCCCACCCTGCCAACCACTGCTAAACCTTTCGTGTTCACAGAGCAATCATGATAAAATACTTCTGTGCTTTCAGGGCTGGCATGTTCTTTGATAATGTTCATGACAATAACGCCTCACATTTACTGAGTGTTCTTTGCCAGACACCATCCTAGATGCTTCGCATACATACATTTATTTAATTTCCTCAGAACACTAAGCTACATATTACTGTCAATCTCGCTGTACAGATGGCCAGAATGGGATACAGGAAGATCAAACAACTTGCCCAAGCTCACCAGGATGTAAGTGGAAAGTCGGATTTGGACCAGGCAGTTTGGCTTCAGAAGCAGTGTGCCTGATCACAAGACCATGCTGCTCTCAAGCTTCCTGCTTGTCATCCAAGGATCACAGCAGGTCAGATTCCCAGCCCAGGTCAAATTCCCACACCCTTGTTAGTGTTAAAAAAGAAACAGAAAGGCCTGGGAAGAAACATTTCGGATAAAGTGACAAATTTGGTAGCAAGCTACCAGTTGTTTTTGTGCAACTCCCCAGCACCAATGAATAAATGTAATTAAATAAGATTCTAGTTTAACTTTCTTCTAGTGGGAGGGAAGGAGAGCCAGGCTAACAGTAGGACGGAATACAACAGAAAATATAGTTTATCAGACAGATATTGAGAACCAACAGCGTGACTCTGTGAGCCGCAAAAGGGAGGGTATGGAATTTATTCTTTTTCCTTTACCCTATGAGACAAGGCTTGAATCACAAAAAGTAGAAGTTATTTGTCTTTAGTTTTTGAGAGAATGTATTACATTCTACAGGGACCAACCCTTTTAAAGTTTTAATGACGGACCTTTTAAAAGAGTGTGGATCAGATGATGAGAGGAAAAATGCTGAACATTCAAAAGCAGAATCAAAAAGGGTTCAATTTAAGAGCAAACATAAAATAAACAAATAAACATGAACTAATAAAACGACTCCATTTTCTCTCTTCCTTTAAACCTTTGACTTAAGATCTAGGCTCAAAATAGTCTATAAACAGAATGAATTACATTGCTATTTTATATAAACGTCTTTTCTAATCTGAGAAGCATACTCTAATAGTGTATCTCTCAAATTAAAGACTACTCTGTTTTTACTTGGATTATTCTGTGCAACACTATTTGTATAATCCACTGTATTGTCTAGATAGCATTCCAAAGTGCTAAATTATTTTTATAAAGTTACTTGCAAGATCCTGCCCATTTGTGACAGCATGGATGGATCTTGAGGGTATTATCCTAAGAGAAATAAGTCAAGACAGAATAAGAAAAATACCACATGTTTTCACTCATGTGGAAAATAAACAAAACAAAAGCAAACTCAGATTCTTAGAACAAAACAGAGGTTACCAGAGGGAAAGAGAGTTTCAGGATAAAATATGTGAAGGCGGGGGTCAACTGTATAGGAGTGAACAGAAACTAACATTTGGGTGGTGATCACAGTGAGATCTATATATACGTCAAAGGATAAAGCTGCATCCATGAAACTCACACAATGTTATAACCAATTTACCTCTCAATTTAAAAAAATTAAAAAGGTACTTCCCAGAGAAGTGACACCTCTGGCTTAACCTGAAATATCTAAGAAAATGTAGAAGGTCATCTGTACTTACCTTTAATCATGTTTGCAATAGGAATCCATTTCTCTTTCAGGGGATCATAGAACTCGGCCTCTTCTGCTGGAGCCCCTTTTCTGTAACCGCCTAAAGCATAGACACAGCCACCCAAGGTGACTGCACAGTGGTAATATCTGGCATTGAGCATCGGCAAACCTTCCGACCATTCATCACTCTCACTGTTATAGATCCACACTGTATCAAGCGCTTCTATGTTATCTGTCCTGTAACCCCCAGTTACATAAATGCTGGGTCCCAAACATGTTACACCATAGCTCTCTCTAGTATAATCTGGTATTTCTGCTCCCTGAATCCAAACATTTGTCATAGGATCCCATATGTGAACCTCTGATAAAGGATGCCAGTAATAACCTCCAATGATATACATCGTGGCTGTGGATCTCTGGGAAATCTCTTTATGCATGGGATTTAAAGCATTGTATATTAGAGATCGTATCTTATTTTCAGTAAGTAGGCAGCTTCTCTGAAGGCCTAAAGCTGTTTTTAAATACACTGGATCTATATCTATGTTGATATAATTTAGGAGATTATATAAGCATTCAATTCGATTTTCTACATCATGAGCTGTCCACTTAATAACTGGCTCTATGATAGCTTCTTCTTTCCAAACACTGAGATTCTTTCTGGACAAGATAAAGAGAAATTTTTCAAGGCTGATTTCCAGAAATTCTTCTTGTTGCCATACTTCCTTAAACCTTGAACATAAAATTCTTCGAGATTCCTTCTCTAGATCTGGACACACATGAAATTCTGCAAAGGAGTGCATTCCAATACAATTATCAATATCCAGATGCCTTACCAAAAATTGCTCACAAGCTTTCTTGACTGAAAGGAACTGTAGCAGATCTGCTGCTTCAAGCAGGCTTTGAACATTTCTTTTAGTTATTTCAATTTGGGAAGTATATGCATAATTTACAAGGCCTTCCAAAATATCATGGTGGATGCCAGAGATTTTTATTTTATTTTTAAATTTTTCTTTCATGTCAGCTGTGAACATTGCCTTAAAATAATTGCTGCAAGCAGCTAGAACAGCTCGGTGACAATGGAAGATTATGCCTGAAGGACACTGAAGGGTAATATCAGTAAATAATCCGTCCAAGTAAAATGTTCTGAATGCATCCAGAAAATCCACTGGATGTGCTGAATCCTTGAAAAGATAAATATAATCTTCTTGTCCTTTTAGAGCCATGGCTGCAATAAATATAAGACAATAAGCATGTTTTCAATTTTGCATAGTAGCTCAATGGTAAATATTCCAATCATAATGACTGATGAGTATCAAATTACGCCAAAACTAGACTGAGTTCAGCATTCCAAGTGCCAAAAGCAAATGTGGATGGACTTGCTCATAATTTATATGATGGTCAATTTAAATTCAGGATAGTTAGGAAGCTAAAATGAGGACCCAGGTTTTCTCAGTAGTTCTTCGGAGGAAAAAATATATTGCTTTGCTACTCCACTCGCCTACTATCCGAAACCTGCCCCAGGTGAGATGAGATCCCACACTGGACAAACCAACTGTCCCAGGGGTCATGCCACTCGAGGCCGGACCTTGGTCGTCTCGGTTTGGCAGCAATTCAACCTTTTTCCCTAGCTCCGTCTCCCTTTCAAATCGAAATGTCAAGAAAGAGATAATGTAAATATAATTAGATTAATAAAAAACCTCGGAATTGGGAAACCCTATGCTTTTGTGCTAAAGAAAGGAGAGAAAGGAAGCGGCCTGGCCTCAGTCCCTGCGTCCCCGAGCCCCTTCCCTCGCGGCCGCCGCAGAGGTTTCCGCGCGCCCCGCATCCGGGCCCCGGATCCGCCTTCCCGCCCGGAGGCAGCCCCGCCCCGGGCCTGGCGCGGGGGATTCGGCTCCGAGGCACCGAGCGCCGCCCGCCCGTCCGGTGCCCGCGTCCCTCTGCCTCCCGACTCCACACAGGTGTGGGGAGGGCGCCGCGGGCCACACAGCGCTCGGCCCCGCCGCTGTTCGCGCGGCCATTGTCTCCGCGCTCCAGCCGCGGGCGGGCTCGGGAGGCTGTGCGGCCTCGCTCTCCCGCTCCCGGCCCCGCTCACTCCCGGCCGGCTGCCCTCGGGCGGCAGTTCTGCAACGCACTTACCTCCGACGGCGGCCGGGACGCACTGCTGACCCGCGGGCTAGCGAGGGGCGGGAGCGGGGGCGGGGGCACCTCCGGACCCTCTGACCATCTTTGGAAAAGGCGCAGCGGAGGCTGCCTGCTAGTGCAGCTCCAGCCCACAAGCGGCTCCTATTTTGGTGCCTCTGCTGCTCTCCGCCTCCAACCCAACAGCCCCCGGCGCGTACTGGACGCGGGGCCACCCACTGGAACTCGGGGTGGTGGGCGGTGGTGCCGTGTTGCCTGCAGGGGCCCGGCCGGGCGGGGCGGACGGGACGGGTGGGTGGGTGGCAGTTCCCCCGCAGCAGGTGGGACGGCTTTCCTGAGGAATCCCTAGCTATCCTGGAACTGGGATCTCCGTTCTCCCTCTA
>RJWH01002720.1:0-89104 GCA_004363575.1 Solenodon paradoxus
CTCTATTGTTTTCTTAATTTCCATGAGCTTGTTGATCACTGTTGCCTTAAATCCATCCTAGGTAATTTGTGCATGTCTATTGTATTCAAATTTTCCCCTAGGGTTTTAACTATATCCATCATTTCTCATATATCATTTCTCTGTGTCTTCGTTCTGTTTGGCATTCTGCTTATGTTTTTGTGGGCTAGATTTCCCTGCATTGATGGCATTGTGAAGAGTATCGACCTGCACCAGAGAAACTCGCACCTTTTTTCAAACACAGAATTCTTGAGTTGTGTGGCACCAACAGTGGTGGGATTTCTTGACATTCTTAGGTGGACCCTACATTGAAACCCAAGAGTTGGGTTGAATTGGAGTTTTGTGGGACATGCAGAGCCTTCCCACAGTGTCCAAACTGTGAACAATGACCACCAACTTATCACTGGCCCTCAATCAGCAATTGGGTTCCAGTTCTGCTTCCACCGACAGAATGGCACTATGTGTAGCATTGAATGTTCCTTCCATTGAGACTCTCTTCTTCCTTTAAGTCAGGGGGCAGGATTTATGGTGGAGGAGTCCTATGGCTCCACAGCAATGTCATGGAGGGGTTAAGGAAGAGGAATTCCCTCTACCTGCCCTCTGGTTAGGTAGTGCTCTTTTTAATTTTTCCTCAGGGGCTCCCACTCAGACCACCAGGGATCAGGTCCTCCTGCCCTGCCCCAAGATCTCCCCCAGTTCCAAGTCCTGGTACTGCTGGGCAGATTCTCTACTGCCCTCAGAGTGACTTCTAGGAGGCTTGGCTCTTCCTGACATTCCAGCCCCTCCACTGCTTTTTCCCTCAAGGCTGGACTTCCTGAATCTATGATGCAGCTCTGAATCCCTATGTCTCCACCTATGCTTGTAGTGGTGATTGTCATTGCTGTATCTATAGCACCTGGTCCAGCCCTTCCCACCATGTGTGTCTGAAGAATAGGTGATTTCTTCATGTTCTTTGGGGAGGAAATCCAACACATCCTACCAGGCCGCTATCTTGACTCGCTTCCCTACCACAAAGGAATTTTGCATTTCCTTTTCCTTTTCCTTAACAAGGCTTCTTTCCCTCATCTAATTTTCTTGGGGTTTAATTAACAACGCTGTCACCTCATCCTCAACTCCATGTACTCTTTTTGCACTCTTAATTATCTTGGACATAGTTTCTTGTTCAGCTCAGAAGACTTTTTAGGGTAAAATTTCTTTATCGTTTTTGAAATTATGCTTATTTTCTGGAAACAGAGACTGTGACTCATTAATTCTTTTATTCTCTAAGCAGGATTCATGTATTCTCTAGGAGTCTTAGATCTATTTACTGAAGAGCAAACATTTCCTTAGACACAGTACTGCTTTCCAGGGTTACTTACTACAATTTGTGAATAAGTGCCTCTGTTGCTATGAGATGTGACAGTGTTAGAAAATCTATGTATTGCCAACTTTATCATTTTAATTTCTCCAACTTCCAAAATGATACAGTAGAGTAGTATCTCATTTGAGGTACATATATATATATATATATATACATATACACACATATACTAACTTAAGGAAGCATGCAGGAAAGGGACATGTTCTAGAAGATAAATTTAAGATGGATTTCTATGCTGCTAAGTATTTGTCTTTGTCATTTTGGGCTGTTATAAAAAATTGTCATAGCCTGGATGACTTAGTATTTATTTCTCACATTTCAAGAGACCAAGGAGTCTAAGATCAGGGTGCCACCATGAGAGAGGCGGGCACCAATATTCAGTTCACGACAATACTGTAATAATGTCTAGGACCCTGATGGCATCTCTGTCACAGAATGTTATATTTCCTTTTCCTTTGTTTTAACAAGCCTATTTTCTCTAGTCTAGGAGAACATGGGGATTTATTCAACAACTCTACCACCTCTCCTTCAACTCCAAAACAAAGATTTTTGTGTCTTTACATAAACTGTACATGAATGTACATTAAAAACTTTTGCACGTTGTTCGCATTGTCTTTTGCCATCTTCTACACAGCTTAGCTCAGAGAAATTTCTAGAGCAGAACTTACCTCGAGTATATAACTACCTTTGAAAATATAATATCCTGGAAAAGATAAAATCAAAGGGGTGCTTATTAAGTTTTTATTAGATATGCTGCTTACTCTTTTAAAGCATTGCTAAAGTTTTGAATGAATGAAAAAAAGAGCAGTTGCAAATGATACACTGATCTAGTGATTTCTACATACTTACAAAGTTTCTACTAACTGTTTTTGGGTATAACTTTCACAATTTCCTTTTATCTTTGCTCCATCTCACAGAGTGAACAAAGGAAATCCCCATCTTTGAAAATACTTCTCCTTTTACGTTTTTTTTATTGGGAACTTCATCCTGTCACCAAAGTAGGGACGATTGACATTCAGTTTCAAGTATTTGTGGAAATATTTCCCCATCCACAAAAATATACCCTTGAGAGAAAAATATAAGACATTTCTGGGCCTCCTATCACTGGATAGCAAGAGTTAACGTGCAATGGAGCAAAAAGAACTTCAAGATAAATGTGAGTACTTTCTCTCCTTTCTGTTGTAAAGAGGAAGATATAGTTATGATTAAACTTTAAGAATAAGAATATATGGCAGTTATAGTTGTAAAGATTTAAGATAATGCTGGGGGAGGAGAAGGTTAAGGAAATGAGGGTCACTTTGAAGAAGAGGAAGGCCATAGATTCAAATATACTGGATTATAGAAACTTCTTTACAAAATGTAAATTGAACAAAGAGTGCAGATAATGTATACAAAAATGACATAGGAAGAGTAGTCTGATAATCTTTTAAAGGATGAGAGAAGATATAGAAAAATACATATAAGGCTCACAGGATACCTGAGGTTTTTACTTTATCTTATTTTATGTTTTACTTATATGACAGAAATGGAATTATATTATAAGAGCACTAAATAGGGTATTTCTCTGTTGGCTTGGCAGTTTAGTCCACTGGGCATAATCCACATACATCCCAAGGTACCAAGTTTAAAACCCAGGACTGAGAAAAACAACCAAGATATACAACTAAATGAAATAAATGAAATGCTTCATCCTCCTCCATCTTCCTGCCTTCTGGCCTATTTGTCTTCTTTCCTGATTGCATTTTTCCTTTAAAAAATTAAATATCATTTTTGACGATATAGAATGAATTCAGAAAAATGTAATTTTAAAATTAAGTTTCACTTTATCTTATCACCTCAATATAGCAAATTTCAATGGAACTGCAATGTCCAACAGTTCTGAGACTTTTTAATGAAACGATATGTTGTATACATTTTTAAAAAGTTGTTTTATTATTATTATAATTATTAGTTATTATAGATTATTATTTAAATTACCTCATTAAATTCTATTATATGGTTTCACCATGGTTTAGAAATTTTGGTATTGATAATACACATGTCTATATTAGTGTTCAGTGTTTTTAAAATCTATTTCCAAAAGTACTACGATGAATGTACTTTTATATAAATAAGTTTAGTTATTTCTATAGAATGTATTCTATAGAAATTGTTCTGGCAAATGTAATGTGTTTAAAGATTGATAAATATGAACTTGGTCCTTCTAAAGGGCATTATAAATTGAAACCCAGCAACAAGTCACTTTCTCACCAAAATGGGCTCATCTCCTCTCAGTATTACCAACACTACATATTTTCAGTTTACTTTTTAGTATCTTATATGTGAAAAAGGATACCATAATATTTTAGTTTACATTTCTCTGATTAAACATAGTTTTATTTGTGTGGTGATCATTCATAATTTAAGCAAATTAAATTTTTAGCAAACTTTCTGCTCAAATTTTTGCTATTTTCTGATTTTTGTAATTCCTTATACAGTCTGGATATTAATATTGCAACAGGGTTTTTCTTCTGTATGTTCCTTTGATATTATTTGTGTTATATAGAGTTTTAATTTTAATGTACCCAAATTGACAATTTTTAAAATTTCGGGGGTTTGTGCCCTGCTTATAAAAAACCATTCCTACAACCTAAAATCCATCACCAGAAGGTTGGATAAAAAGCTGTGGTTTATATACTCAATGGGATTCTATGCAGCTCTTACAAAAGATGAATTCATGCCCTTTGCAACAATAATCTGGATAGAACTGGGAGGGAGTCATGTAAAGCAAAATAAAAAAGAAAAAGAGAAGTATGATATGGTTTCACTCATATATGGAATATAAAGAACCAAAACAAAAGAACAGACAAGCACCAACAAAATTCACATGACACAAGACTGTGGCTACCAGGCAGTAGGAGGGACCATGGAAAAAATGAGGGAACAGAGTGGTGGTAAAGGACACTTGAACTCAGTGGTGGTGGGTGTGATGTGAGAAGCTCACAGTCTGAAATACAATTTCAGTATCCCAAAATGAATATAGCAGCGGAAACAAAAGAGTTAATAAGATTTTGTTTAAAATAACAATAAAAAGCCTTTCCTGTTAAAGTTTATATTTTTCTTACGTTTATCAATAAACACTGAAAATAATTCATTCATTGGATCAATTTAAGCTCTTTCTACATCCAAAAATATTTTGAATGATCACATATTTATCTTGCTTCTTGTTAGAATTGGTGGCCCTAGCTTTTATGGCTGAGAAGAGGATGACCCACTTATGTTTCTTCTTGTTCTAGCAGGAGGAAGACATTCCCAGCTGATCCCTTGGATGATTGCTATTGTTAGCATTTCACTTCTCACTGCCTGTTTTATTGCAAATCTTTTTGGTAAGTTATTAGCAAGAGTGGAAATATCCTTGAATTATTTTCCCATACAACTTTCATAAATTTGTTTCAAACCTTTTGTTATCTGGATTTCTCCCAACATATCAATCTTTAATGCCTTCAGGGTCTGGGATATAAAATTCAGAGCTATGTACTTGACTAATTTTTGATGGTACTACCTTGTGTAGGCAGATAACAGGTGGAATTTCAACCCCTGTCTATACTTGTAAAGGTTTGCGACTGTAATAAATGATCCCACATTTTGTATTGGGGTGACCAAGGGCTACATCTTATGGTAAATAGAAACTAACAAAAAACTCACTTTTAAATGAACTGCGGTATGACTTTAAAAAGAATGACAGTTAGAAGACTTATTCTCTCTTCTACCTAGATCTTACATAAAGGTGTTATAATTAAATAATATAAGTGCAAGTATAGACAAATAGACCATAGGAAAAGAGCAGAGACTTTATTTACAGATCTTGAATATATTAACTCTTTATATCAAGCAGAAGGGATATTGTAGAGTTATAGGGGAAGGACAGTTTTGTTCAATGAATGGGGAAGAGATTATTGATTATCCTTTTTTTTTTAGCAAATAACTTTTTCTCCTGCCTCATGTCATGTAAAACAATAATCTAAGATGGATTATTGGTCAAATGTGTAAAGCAAAACAGTTATGATTTTTAGAAGACAAATGAAAAATATATTCTTGATATTTACACAAGGAATGATTACTTAAACAAGTCAGAAAATGTGCTAGCCATTAAAGAAACCACTGACAAATTATACTACATTAAATTAAGAATTGCTATACAACAAAAATAGCACTGTGTGAAAATTAGAAGACTAGTTTTCAGAATATAAAAGTAAATTTTAAATAAATAAGGAAAAGATTAACAAAGCAAGAGAAAATGGACAGAGTCTTGAAGAGGCAATATAGAAAAGAAAATTTCAGTTAGTTTCCAGGGAAATGCAACTTACAACGAGGTATCATTGCAAACATAACAGGGTGGCAACAACGAAAGTATTTGATATTATAAAATATTGATTATTCTGTAGAGTAAACTGGATCTCTAATAAATGGCTACTGGTAGGAGTATAGAACAACGCAACCGCTTTGGGAAATGTTGCTACTGTCATAGTCGGCAATATGTATGTCCTGTTACCAACAATTCAGCTCCCTGGTGTATGCCCTATGGAAATGCATGCTTATGTGTGCTGGGATACATGTTACAAAATGCTCAGAGCAACAAATCTCCACAATAGCCAAAACACTAGAAATAATACAAATAATCACCAAAATAAGAACAGATACATTAAAAAAAAATTTAAGGAAAAGTACAAGCAAGTAGGCAGGCAGGTAGGAGGAGAGAGAAGGAAGAACTTAATTTATTCTATTGCATTATTTATATTGGTTGTTGCCCCCAGGTCATGAATCCAGGTTCCTGCAATGTACATGGAGCGCAGGCTACCAGAGATGCTGGACTTATCACATGATGATGGACTTATCCACTAGGCCACCAATGTACACCAGAATAAATACATTTTAGTGCATTAGACAACAGGGCACTTTACAGCAGTGAAAATGGATGGATTATCATTGTGTATGGCAATATAGATAAAATCCAGACTAGAAGACAGAACCAAAAGAATGCATATTGAATAATTCCATTTATATAAAGTTCAAAGCAGGCCAATCTGATTACATGGCTTAAGGATCTTTTATAAAATGGTTAATATGTTACGCCAAGCACAAAATGATGACTTGGAAAGCCCTGGCATGGCTGCCTTTTACAGAGAGTGAGTGCGCTGTGTGTGGGGTATGAAAGGCACCTGGGGTATTGGCAAGCTCTACTTCTGGTTGTTAACTGGAGCATTCGTTTTATAAAAATCAGTAAACTCTGCATTTATGTTTTTTTACTGCTTTACATTTAGTTATATTTCAAAATAAAAATATTTAAGATAAATGTATAAGGGTCATAAAATTTTGCACACCCATCCTAGTGTTCACCAAAAAGCTTCTACTCTAGCACAGATTTTGATAGAAAGATTCTTAAAAGTTCATGCACATGAAGGTTTGCAAATTATCCCTCTGATGCACAAAATGGACAATATGATATACTTTTCTATAATTACTTTTAACTAATTCACCTGGAGTTGGAACAAATGAACTGTGTAGGAAGAAAAGAGCATTCAGAAGCCTTAATTATTAGGGTGAGAGGAAGCCTAGATAGGAAGGCTCTCTTCCCTAAGGAAGATATTATATAGAGAAAGGAAACTAACTTTTTTTCCTCTATAACAGTGACTCATCACAACTTTCTACAATGTAAGAGAGGTGTGGAAATGTCCGGGTTACAAGACTACGACAGAAAACTGTCATATTCCAGACAGAAATTAAAACGGAAAGGTACAGTTAGCAGAATGCATAAGGGAATTTTATTGTAATATCCATTTCCATTCAAATTCATAATCTGATTTAAAGCGTACCAATAGTAAACCAGGAAAGATTAAAATTACATAAAACGATAACCTGCCACAAGAATGAACATTGGTAAATTGAGATAGAATTATTTCTCATGACTGTAATCTGCCAAATATCTGGAGAATATAACAGCACATGTATAGGTCATTTTTGATACCCATTTCGATCTTTGCCATAATTTAATTGCATTTTCTCTTGATTCAATTATATCTGAAGGAGTATTTCCTCCTAGAATACAGAGCTTGCTGAAGTATAGATATCTCTTTTATTAGAATTTGTAAAGTCTCATTTGGGAGAATGGGGAAATGTTTGGGACTTTTAGCAGATTCTTTGCCCTCTTCTGATAACATGTACTACAAAAGACTTTGCTATGGAAACATTTTAAATATGAAAGTTAAAACATATAAGGATGTTGAAAAAATGATCATGTCTTTGATGAGGATATCTTGTAATTTTCATAGAATCGTTATGTAATTCAGAATATTCTGTTTAGAAGATATTTAGAAATATAATTTACAGAAATTTTTAATGGGAAGAAAGAATGATTTTTGTACTCCTGGTATTATTTTCATAAATGTTAACTGAACAGTAGGCAATAGAAGAATTTTGCAATCTGTTAAGATGCAATGTTCCTTTACAACTAATTGTCATTTAATTTTCACTTAAGGGAGCACCAGGAGTAGCTGTCCTGTTGGCTGGAGAGCCTTCCAGTACAACTGCTATTTTCCACTTAATGACGAAATGACAAGGACTGAAAGTGAAAAGAACTGCACTGGGATGGGGGCTCACCTGGCCACCATCAGCACAGAAGCTGAGCAGGTTTGTGGAGAGGATCACACCAGTGAATCTGCTAGTTTGAATCTCTTTGCAGAGAAAAAGGAATTTCTCTGCTCTGCCTTGCCTCTGTGACTACTTCATTTCTTCCATCTGCCTGGAAAACCTTTTCTTCCTCTCACAATTTTCTTTGTGTGACCAACTTCTTATGGTATTTCCAAATTTGATTTGTTATTTCTGCAAAAAATGTCTATTACCTACCTCCCCTGCATCCTTCATTTTCTAAGTTGAAGGTACTCCTGTGGTCCCTTGTGTCCTGTGGGATCCTGTCACTCATCTCTGTGTATTGTGATTGCTCATGACTCCATTTCTTCCAATGACTCCTACTCTGTAGACGACTGGAGCCATGCCTTACTCATCCTTGCAGCTTCAGTGTTCTGCTCAGCTAGGCATGCTGCAGGGATCTTGATCAATGTTTGGTGAGTGAATAAGTCAATGGTCAATCAAGATTCAGACAGCTTCTCAGGGTAAAGCATAGGAAAAATAATTCGAGTTTAATTCTAAAAAAAAAAACACAAAGTAAATTCAGTTACTCAAAAACTGAAATTTATTATCTTATGCAACATACTTGCATATATGTACCGTGACTCAAATTCTACTTTTTACTTAGTCTGCAGAGTTCCTGGAGTTTTATGTTTCTGTGGCTTTGTAATCTCTAGGCTCAGGACTCTTTGTACAAAATGGAATTTAATAAAATATACACAGAATTAAAGAGGTCATTTTTTTAAAGGAAAGATGCAAGCAGAAATGAAGGCAAGCAGGCAGGCAGGAAAAGAGAAAAGGAAGAAGTAGTTTATTTATCTTATTTAGTTGTTCATCTAGGCTGTTTCTGGGGCCCAGGATGCAAACCCAGATTCTCAGGATATATGTAGACTGAGCTGCAGTGGATTAAATCAGTAGGCCACCAGGGTGTGCCATGAGACAATTTTTAAAAGCAAAAATTCCAATAATATCTAGTTCTATTTAGCATTTGCTAACTGGTTTGCAAATATAATCTCAATCTTCACAATAACTGTGAAATAGTGGAATGAGAAAGATGAGAAAACTGGG
The DNA here is from genome assembly GCA_004363575.1 of Solenodon paradoxus. Lineage (NCBI taxonomy): Eukaryota > Metazoa > Chordata > Mammalia > Eulipotyphla > Solenodontidae > Solenodon > Solenodon paradoxus. The sequence goes on from RJWH01002720.1 coordinate 9,110, forward strand.
GTTTGGTGAGGTTAAAGCCCTTATTAACATTATACAAGAAATTGCAGAGGCAGATTTGAAAACAGGTCTGATGTCAAGACTTTTGCCAGGATTTAACTAGAAATCTAGTTGAACTTTTTCTTTTTTCTCTAATATAACAGTTATCACATGATGCATGCAAATATATTTATAAAAATTTTTACTTTTATGCAGGACTTTATTATTCAATTTTTGGATAGAAGACTTTCCTATTTCTTGGGACTTACAGATGAGAACAATGAAGGCCAGTGGCGATGGATAGACAAAACGCCATTTAACCCCCACATGGTGTGAGTATATTGACTGCCGTTAAAGAGATTTGCAGGTAGAAGTGAGAATAAGTAGCAAAGAGAATTTGTTTTGTATAGAGTACCGATGTAAAAATGCTTACTCAGAATAGAGCATTTTATGCTGAATAACTTCAATACTATTATGCTACAATACTTATATTGGAGTATACAGCTCTAGAATTTTTACTAGGGGTATTTTTTCTGTATTGTACTGTGATGTATACACATACCACCAGGCAAGTGCACTCTGTCTCTCTCTCTCTCTCTCTGTCTCTCTCTCTCTCTCTCTCTCTCTCTCTCTTTCACACACACATACACACACATGCATTTGTTTACTATTTCAGATTCTGGCATGAAGGTGAACCCAACAACTTACTTGAAGAAGACTGTGTTGTCCTTGTTAATGACCAAGACATATGGGCCTGGAATGATTTTCCCTGTGACTTTGAGGCAGGAAGGATTTGTAAGATGCCTGGAACAGCATTCAACTAGAAACTTGTGAAGAAGTCCTTGTGATGGGGACAGGAAAGAAGAACCAATTATACTGTGGCAGAATGTGCATGTATTATGGGAATAGAGAAAGTATTCTGGGTCATAGAATGTTTTCAGTCATGATGGCCTTATTTATTTTTATTCAGTTTATTCAATCTATCCACTACATTTTTGTGTGATATTTTGGTGGCAGGAATCATCTTTTCTGTGAAGATCAGTTTTCATTAACTTTTGTGTGTGTGTGTGTGTGTGTGTGTGTGTGTGTGTGAGCTTGAAATTTATTATCCCTTTATGTGAATATTTTTTCTCAGAAATAAAATTTTAAATAAATTTTATTGAAGTATTGCATTATAACATGTTTCATTAGCTTCATGCCTTGATAATATTTCAAAGTTTCTACTTTTCAATTAGTGTGCATAGAGTAATATAATGGCTTAAATGATATAACCTCTTAGTTTTTCCTCTACTAAGATTGTTAGCTCTATAAATTAAAAAATGGAATACTTTAAATGGTTGTGGTGTATCATTTTTTAGCCCAAATATCACAGGTCCTTTAGAGTTTTTCAATAACATTTTTTATTGTTTGATACATCATTTTCAGACTTATTAATAGTACCTCTTAATAGCTATTACATTAACATTTCATGAATAAGTTATTTTCTGAAGAACAGGATAGAACAGTTTCTAATTATTGTAATTCATAGGCACAAAAACTCTATTTTATCCTCTTAAGCAATTTACTTCTTACTCCATGCTAATTGTCTTCCCAACGCAGTCTCAAACTGACTGAAGTTCTTTTTGAGTATAAAAATTCTTTACCAGTCATATTAACCAAATTTCTATGATTCTATAGTTGATGAAGCTAAGCCCTTGGGAAGAGTAAATCAGTGATTTTCTGAGTTTGGACTATTAATATTTGTTTGAATGATTGCGTATGTATGTGTCTGCCTTTAAAGTTGATATTTTTGACTGAAGTAGTGCTGTGATTTTAATTGTTTCCATATTCACTAAATTACAGAGCAAAAACCTTTAACACTTGTAATAACTTCATGTAAGTGATAATAGGCTGTGTAGTTAATATTATCCATTTCTAATTTGTATAAAACTGTGTCTCCATAAACATTTAATTGTTCTCTGTGTGATTTGTACATCTACATGTACATCTTTATCTGATTTATTTCTCCCAACGCTGATCATTTTTCTATGGTAGCCCCATGCTGCCACCACCACTGCTCTCTTTTACCTGGATTATTACCATGAACTTCTGATTTATTTCCCTGTTTTCACCCTTAGTTCCTTCCAGTCTATTCTCAATTCTCACTTCACCTCACCTGTTCTTCACAATTTCTTTAAGACCACTCATAGTAATTTTGTAAATAAAATGCTAATATTTTCAGCACATGGTAGTAGTTCTAAAAGTTTGAAACACTTAAAATATTTAAATGTTGTTTTTATCGTCACAAAAGTAATGTATATATGTGCTAAAAGGGCAAACAATCTCCAAGATGCCTCTTCAGAGTAACTATATAAACATATGCAAATGCATATATGAAACCCACATATTTTTTACACAAATGGAAACACTGTCTACAGAGTCTTAAACATCTTGCATTTAAAATTTTTTTAAAATATTGTTTGGAAAATGTTTTATTCTTTGTTCCTTATAAGTAAGTAGAGTCTTATTGTATTGGTATAGCATAATTTCAAATGATCTTAAAGTGTCAAAATGCTTTCTTTATGTGAGAAAAATCAATAAAGTAATGATGGTGAAACAAACCATGAGAACAATCCCAGTTCACATCAGAAAAGGAAGACAGAAGAAAAGGAAAATATGAAAACATGGGACTGCTAGAATGCATGCGAATGCATTGGAAGGTAATAGACAATTCTGGAGAGTTAAGGAATGAATTTTTATTACAGTACAAAAAATGTTAATTAAATATGAAAAATGGTGCCAATATGAGCTACATGAAAACAAGTGTTTGAGAAAGTGTATGTAATCATATTACAGTTGTGAATATTTGCATATAATGATGTAAATATTCAATATCGATTTAACAATGAATTAGTTATATTGGTATCAGAGATGAGAAATGTGTGTGTGTTTGTATACATGGGAGAGAGAGGAAAAGAGTGAGAGAAAGGGAGAGAGGTTTTTGTTTTTCTTAGCCACAGGAATAATTTCCAGTTAATATTCTAATAATTTATTTTATTTAACCCAAAGTATTATTTTAAAGTACAATTAACATAAAATTATTAGTGACTTATTTTTTCAAATTAAGCCCTCAAAAATCTGGTGTGCATTTTTCACTCTCCAGCATATCTCAGCTGAAACAAGTGTTTAATATGCAGTGGTTACAGTGCTATATATCTCTGTATATTGTATAGAAAATATAATTATCTACACAGAGAATGCTTGATGACTAATTACTCTTATTATTGGTACTATTTGGATTTTCTACTGTCTAAGTATTTGTGTAAACTATTTATTATTATATTATCATATAACATTATTTTCCAAAATGTAGTTATTTTAAAAGAATTTCAACTGAATGATCTACCTCTAAAACAAGGAAGGATTTTCAAAATCATTGATTTAGTTTCCAGTGATTTTTTTCTCTAACCACTAAACCCTTAGCAATTGTCTCTTTTCTTGTCAAATTTTAAAGACAAAGTTAGCTGTATAACTTAAATTATAAACCTATGGAGAAATAACATGCAGTATTGCTGTCACACTTCAATATTTAAATAAGATTTAAATTGTATCACCTGAAGGAAACAGCAATGAGCCAAAAAGTCTCCGTATGTGTCTAAATGTTTCCTCATTGATATTCATGATTTGAAAAAAAGAATTAGAAAGATGAAGATTTATTTCCAGGGTTACTTTTAGTTTGAATGACTTCTTTCAAAGGTATGTTGATTTTAAAGCCACGGTTTGCTCTTATGCCTAAGGTAAATAAGAAAAATAATGTATTATAGTCACTTGTTCAGTTGAAGCTTTCCATTAAATGATTGCATATTAATTCTAGTGCGTGAATTTTGAGGGTCTCTTTATGGAGTTGTGTGCAAGAAATTATTATAAATGCTGCTATGGTATTTACATATTCTTGGATAATTTTATCAATATTGATAAGGTATTTTGCAACACATTGGACAGATGAGCTAGGAAAGCATCAAGTTGAATGCTGTCTTCGAGTAATTTGACTATTGGACTCTAGCTGGCACTGACCAATACATATAAATTCAAGTACCATATTATTTGATTTTAAGTTGCACCTTCCCCCCCCCCAACTTTAATTTCCCCTAAAATTGGGTGTCACTTACATTCAAAGGTGGCATCGTAAATAAACCTTATTATTATTATTTTTGAAGGGAAGGTGCAAACAGGAATGAACGCGAGGAGCCAGACAGCAGGAGAGAGGAGGAAGAAGCATTTTATAGTTTTATTTGGTTATTCACATGGTTGTTTTCCCACCCTTCTCACCCCACCACCTGAGACTGGAGATGCAGGATTATGTGACCTGTGCTCCTTCTGAGGCGACTGGCCTAACCACTACTCCACCATGACACCCCAAATCTTATTATTTTTTATTTCTGATTTTTTTTTTCACCAAAACCTCGAAAAATTTGTGAGTGGCTTAGAATCTGTGGCAACTTAGAATCAAACATATACAGTACTATCTTATTTGTCAACGGAGGAGATTAGGGAGAAAAGAATTTTCAGGGACATTTCCTGCATTACAGTCTGTTTGGAGCTGTAGTTTAATATAGCCTTTTCCTCAGGTGATGCATTAAAGATCTTTGGGCAGAAAGTCCACACAAGTCTTTTGAGCAGAAATGTTTCCTAACTTGAAGAAATTTCTTACCCTTTGTACAGGATAATATAGGTATGTGATTGGGCAGGCAGTAAAAGCAGTATGAAATAAAAAAGAGAAGATAGACTTTTCAGGAGCTAAAAAGAGGAACTGACAGAGCCTGAATTCATGAAATTGTTCAAAGTCACTTTTCGAAGTCTGATTCTTTGTTGGACTCTCTACTTGCTCTGTATCCTCATATTTTCATATCAATACTCACAAATTAAGAAATGTACCAAAAGAAGCCTTCCTTTCTTTTCACTGCATTTGCTATAGAATTGCCTGGTAAATTCTGAGTCCTCATACTAACAGAGAAAAATGCACTTCAGTCAGTGTCATGCATTATCACATTCAAACAACTTTTTATTTACATCAAAGTAACATTTATGAAGTCCTTATGAAGTACAAGTCACACTTTTCTCATGTTGGGGTTGTGGCTGTGTTCCCGCTTTGACTTTTCATTTATTCACGTTGTAACTTCATTTCACAAATCCGAAACATATTGAAGAAACAGGGCACATCGTTCCAACTTTTCCTTGGATTTGAAGAGTCTCTCATGGTGGCACAGTCCTCAACACTAACTATGTTGTTAGGCTCCCCTGCGTCCCAGAAACTGAGAGAGAATGACATAGGAGATTTTAAATCCCAGCTATGTGAGGGAAAGTCACCTCATCTACAAGGTAAATTACATTTCAGTTAAAAACTGTATTGAAGGAACATTGCATCATAACATTACGTAAGTTGAAAATGTTCATCTTTGCAAATCTTCATCTGGAGATAATTAAGTTCACTGCCAACAGTCCAATTCTCTTTCCAAATTACATTTGTGCCGTTTAACTTCATAACATTTTACATCTCCATTTTATTGGTGAAGCAATCTCAGAAAATCAAAATCATTTGTCTAAAGGTGTTTTTGAATAATAAGACTCAACTGGATATGTCTGATTTTTTATTTATTTATGTTCCCTCACACCTTTAGACCCAGAATGAGAAGTTAGGTGATGGACTGATAGCCTGTTGAATTTGTTTCCTTCATCCTCATATTTTATATCATGTTTGGTCCTTAGAATTTGTATTAACTTAGATACATACATGAATGGTATAACAGTGCTGAAGTGATGCAGCTTTCTAAAATATTGGAGCATCTGGGCTATACTCTTAGAACTCATTTAACCCCCCTGGCTTTAATTTTTCTCAAATGCTAAGTAAATATTTTGTATATGTATATGTGTGTGTGTGTATGTAATAAAGGAAAGGTATAGTATAGGTAAAATAAAATAATGATAAAAACTTTGAAAACATCAAGGGGGTTCCCACTTTCATTTGATAAGGATCTGCTGTCTTTTTCAAATCATTGTTTTCATCTCATTTACTAGAGATTAGGGGCAGAAGACTCTGAATTCCTCTCTTTTTCTCTGTGTATTTCCAATAACTGTCTCTAAATCGCATTTTCATCTGCTATTTCCTCTTTTTTCTTGAAATAGCCCTCGGAGATAATGCAGTAGATCCTCTGTCTTCTCTTTCATCTCTTCTACCAGCTCTTCAAGCTCATCCAGCATCAGGAGGTTCTAAGAACTCTGCTCTACAATGGTATAACTTTAGGATTTGGGATAATGCTATAATTCTCCTCCAAGAAGGAAAGTACCTCAGAGAATTGTTGAAAGGTGTGTCATCTATCCATTGCCACTGACCCTCGATATCCATGTCTGTCAATCCAATATAAAACTCTCTTCCTTTAGGTTTCACCTGGAAAAGAAATTCCTATGGAAGATAAATAATCAAAATTAAAAAAAAAAAACAAGGAAATAAAATCAATTCTTTGAATTCTGAACAAATGTTGAAGGTAATTGTTATTAAAAGAGAATAAAGTAGGATTTAGGCTAGAGATGATAAATAAATGGGTCCTACTGTTAAAACTATGGAGGATTAGCTCCTCACATTTTAAAATTATAGTAAATACATATATATGTATAACTTAAAATTAGAACAATAAAAAGAGACCTTTCTACAGATAAGGAGTTTCCTAATAACTCATTAAAAGGTTATCTACTGTCATTGGTAACAAGTGTGCTGTATATATCTAGCACAAAACATTAATCAAAGCTTAATGATAATGGACAATGTTTGCTTGTCTTCTTTCAGATGATAGTTCATAAACATAATAGTCATTCTAAAATGAATTCCCAACTTCCCCGTTCTTCCTGCTTTACTAGTAAAAAACTGAAAACATGGAAATTTCTTTTTGTTAGGTTCTTCTATCAATGAAAATAAAGTAGATATCAAGTTACAGAAATAGTAGGAACAGCATGCATTTTAGCAAATTCATTAAAAAAGAAAGTCATTGTGGGCCAAACACTGTACACAGGTTTGGAAAGGAGGCTACCTCCTATGTGGCATGTTACATGAACACAGAAAGAAAGGCTACCCCAATACCTGCTCCTCCTCTGTGTTGATAACCACCAATTGGGCTCCCATCTGCGAACAGTTTTTCACACTTAATGCCCAGGTCATGGTATTAGTAGAAAAGTAGTAGCAGCTAGATTGAAAGCGTACCCAGTTCAATGGACAGCAATTCTTAAGCGAACCTAGGAGGAGAGAAGTTTCTGTGAATATCCCATATGAACTGAGTAAGAAATCAGAAACCACTCTGGCCCATGAAGCTAGATAGGACCTATCTTCCTGCCTCACACACCTTACTCTCTACTTTAAATAATTCCCATGTCTATAAACACAAACAGCAATTTTATTGTCTTTCGAGACCTAATCCTTATTTTTTAGATGTCAGTGTCAGTAAACGCAATCATATATGCAATCTTTCAGTTACGCTATTGCTAGAGAACCCTATTATTTGTTCTTAGACTGCAAACGTCAGAGATGTGACATGCTTTATCTGAGTGACCTCCAAGTAACCACCTCTCTTGTTGCTCAAGCAATGTACCCTCAACAAAACTTCAAACTGGTTGTTCAGCTGGGTCAAATCTCTTAGAATTATAGAAGTTAAGCTTTCAAAGTTTACTGAAAATAAGCAGTTCAGTCCCTTCCAATTTAATGGTGTGAAAACTACACCTCAGAAAAGGAAGCTTCTTTTCTAGTATTATGTAGCATTTTTTTTAAGACTTGGAACAGAACTATATAGAGCATAAGGAGTATAGTGAGGCATTTCCAAATTCCCTAATCTATAGATATTTTTCTCCACCTCATTTTGGAAACAGGTAATGAATGGGTGGGGGAAGCACATTTCTGAGGCTAACACCATCTACTTTCAGATCTGCTTTTCACACCTATATGTCAAATTTATTCTGAAGTCATGTCCTCAAAATCTTATGTCCCAATACTGATTGTATTTTCAAACTTCTATTCCCATTCTTCCACCACCTGCTCAAGATTTTCTTACAACACAGGCAAGATTTTACTTTAAAAACAAAACGTACAAACCAAGACCTAATCCAACTATTTTTGGTTATCCTCAAATCAAACTAGAAGCCAGAAAATGTTATACATAAATTTTGATGTTCAAATTGGGAGACAATTATACCTGATTCATTATTGTAGCAGGAGAGCCTTATCAAATCCTCATGTGACTGCAACTTTTTCTCATCACAGAATTGAAAGATGTGGTATGTAACTGTCAGGAAAGGAGCGCAGTTAATGTTCATTATTCTTTTGTTAAAAATTAACTTTTTAATCATTTGCGTATTTATACCAAAAGTGCCAATAACGATTCTGATAGTTTCTGATTTATTTTTCCTTCTGCATGGAAAGGCATTGTGGTTTGTTTACTCAAAGAAATGAGAGAATTTGTTCCTCATGACTTTCCTGTTTTATGGAAGTAAGGCATTTTATTTCAGGCCCAAAGGCCCAGAGAAAACAATTGTGTTTGTATTCTCTCTTATGCCAAGTCTAACCCTCTCTAGCTCTCTTTCTAAACTGTGATCTTTCTAAACTGTGTTTCTGGCTAGGATTTCACACAGAAGTTTACACTTATGGAAGTATAGAGGCAGTAATATAGGAGAGGATGAAGTCTATCATGAAAATTGTGTCAGAGATCTATTAAATTTACTAACAGTTCTGTATTAATGGGTATTTTGACATGAGGAATTACCCGGAAAATAAGAGGGAAAGAAAGTGGAATAGAAATATTCTTTGTTAGGAAAGAGAACCCACAGGCAGCAAGGAAGAATTTGTTCCAAATATTCATCAAGGAGATTGAATTTGACCTTCAGAACTCACCAACACATCTGGTGATAAAACAGGCACTGAGCAGTAGGATAGAGACTCCAGCAACAGTCCATAGGAATTTTGGGGAAGAGCATAATTCTCTTTCTGCAGAAAGATACAAGCATGATCAAACTTCCTTAAGCAAGATGTGAAAGAAATTCTTGTTCAACCTTATTTGTGTCATTCCACTCACGTAAGTCCGTGTTGAGCAATTCTCAAACTTCAGCAAGCATAAGAATCACTTGGAGGGCTCCTAACAACACAGATTACAGGGCCTTACCCCCAGAGTTAGTAATTCGGTACAGCTGCTATAGAACCAAGTTTCCAGGAGCTGCTGGCACTGATGGTCTGGGGACCACATTTTCAGAGCCATTGGAGAATACGTTATTAATTTTAGGACTCTGACTTATGAATTTGAACAGCTGTGCAACTATTTCTTTCAGTTCCCCTAGGTTTTCACCTTTATTTCCAATTTTTCTCTTTCTGTCCCTCTCACCTTCTGCTTTTCTTCTCTCCTACTGTTTTCTTTTCAGTATTTCATTTTCCAAACTCTTTGGAAGTCAGTCATCTAAAACATTCATAACGTCAAGTAGTTCCTCACCTTCTCCCTTCTAATTTTAAAGATAGAGAAGTACAGTCGCTTGCCCAAAAGAACACAATGGATTTTTGGAAGGGTAGAAATGGCAGCCCGGTAGCTGTATCTGAACTCGATCCAGTAATCTTTCTAGTTTAATATATAGTCTTCTATCATTTAAAATAAATTTTCCTCTCTTTCATTCTCTGTTTATTATCTCTCAGTCTCAACTTCTTTTACTTTTACTGGATAATTTTCTGTTGTCCTATTTCTAAATATTTGTTACTTCTTTCAAAAAAAATATGAAACAAAAGGGAGAGTTGCAAATTTTACCTGTGCACCGTGATGCCGATGGCTCTGAAGAATTCATTCTTTTTCTTTCTCCTTGCTCTCTCCTCAGATTCTGAGTCCCTGAGTGTTTTGTTGGTAAGAATCAAAGAAAGTAAATGTTGAAGAATGAATACTTCATCTGTACTTTAGAAAGTTCATCGCAAAGACATAAGAATATTGACTTGATCTGTGGTTGTATGTTTAAATCAGGATTTCCTCTCTTGCATAAGGGATAAGGGAGTTTACAGGGCAATGAAGTCAGACGCCACACTCCAGCAAACAACAGAACCGGAAATGGTGAAATGGAAAGTAACAACAGAAATAGGTTGAACATGGGAAATACCAGGGACTTAAAATAGTGTTTTATTTTAAATAGTGTTTTATTTTAGTGGAAACAATTTCTTTGCCTTCTTCCAGGCCTAATTTATCCCTCAGTCTTCATTGACACTGTGGCGTGTACCTCTGTATCCTAACTCCGAATTTCTAATTTCATCTGAAACTGAATTTCAGATCAAAAGAGCAGAGAGGAAATGCCCCGCTACTCCTCTGGGTTCTTCTTGAATGGGTTGAGCAATCCAATTAACATAAGACAGATTATTAGGAGAAAAAAACAAATTTAACTACATGGATATAGTTTCTAAAGCAAATTGGTCAAAATGAGGCCTTATTTCCTGAGCTAACGAATGGGATAGGATCCTTCAAGGAGAGAGGAAGAGATTCAAATGATGAAAAGATGACTAGTCCGATGAATTCCCCAAGCTTTGTAATTAGATGTTTGCCTTACTATGTAGATAGGTTTCTCAGATTAAAAAAAAAAAAGTGATTTCTCGTTTAAAAAACACAAGGTAACTCTAATTCTGGGTAATACTCACAATTTTCATTCTTTCAGATAAATATGGGAGTAATAAAACTTTCTCATGAGACTATAGGACCTCAATTAAGCTCATCTCAAATTAATCTCCATTTCATAATGACATATCTCATGAAAGCCTGTTCTGAATATCCTGAGAAGCCTATACTTCAATATCTGAGCAATGTGAAATTTTTTCTTTTTTTTTTTTTAATGTTTTCTTCCTCCTTCATTTGCATATCTTGAATATTCTAGTGCTATGGATTTATATTCCTTTTATCTAACTTCTGACCATACCACTACTTCACAGGTCCACTTCAGCTGAGCAGATTCATGTGGTACGACTACTTTGAAACTCAGTTCTATTCCTTACATCATAACATAAATTCTTGAAGCTGTAGAGACTCAGTAGGTAGTTTAATCTTATTGTTCTTAATTATTTCAGGATTTTAACTTTATATTGTTACCTACATTAGGTGAAATGCATTTTGATGTCAGAAGAATCATTTTCAATTAGACGATAGAATATAATGCTCCTCTAGGTTAGATATAGTAATGTTCACTTTTCTTAAAAAAATCTGTAAGAATAAGACCAAACTGCTGATCATAGCTGATTTAAATTGGCAAGTGTCAGGCAGCATTGGTTTATCTATCTCTTTGGGGTATGGGGTTATGCCCATACTCAATGGCTCATCAACTTTCCACATGCTAGAAAATATCCTTGTTCTCCAAGGGACTTTTTATTTCTTCAATGTATTGGTCAATTTCCTCTGTATATTCCATTTACAGTAAAATGTATTTATTAAAGAATATTTAAAAATTATATATGTGTATGAGATATACACATATTTAATATGTATATTATTAGCAAATGACTTTTGACCAGTGATAAAAGAGAAATTATCTAATAGATGAGTAATATGATTAACTGATGAATCATAACAGCTATTGTCATTTATTAATGATGACAAATCAAGTGCTTGAACACACTTTTTAATAACTTGGACATCTATCTTCTTAATTCTATTGTTTCAGTTTCCCACAATTTATAACTCAGATACTTCTGAAGTACATTTAAATCGTTTCTAGTTTTTCCTCCTTAAATAAATTAGGCACTCACTACCTTTATATATGTTTGCGGGTTGACACTCTGACTCTCGGCTAAGTGATAAAATCGATACTTAGCTTGATCCTTCATCATGGAATAACAATCTAGGATATAAAAATAGATCTTAAATTGTCTGAAGGTAATTTCCATTGTAAGTTAATATTGATTGTAAATGTGACACAATGACATAGCAGTAGAGGAACAGGAATTACTCAGCAGTACAGCTGGTACACTATCCTTGTGATGACTAAGCTACAATTTTTTCCACATCAGACTAACACTTCCTTTTTACTATAGGAGAATAGACAAGCAAGATATTTTTAGATATTTCTCTTTTATTTAATTCTGTCTGATGCATACTTTATAATAATAACAAAATTCTCTCTGTATCAAATATGATATTTCATGGATTGTATTGAATAAGAATTTGAAGTTTTTCCTCCTTATGAAATTTTGAGGTTGCATAATTGATATTCTGCAATTAATTCATCCCTGTAAAATGTGAAAATTTCCAAATAGAATTTATGTTAAATGATTTATTGCATAAATGGAAGTTAAATAACAGAACGATCCATTTAATTTTTAAATTTATTATGACTAACAGAAGCATTGCACAAAGATGAGAATTATGACATCATTAATATGTATTACATTTGCATTATTATTTCAAATTTTATAAATTATAAGTTTATTATTCAAATTTTATGAATGATTTAATTAAAACTATCCAGACATTGTATTCTATTTTAATATTTGCTATCACTTTACATATTTATTTCATAATTTTATAATAAGAATTCTTTAATATCAGTTAAATAATTTTTAAATGGAGTTCTTGCTATTTGAATTTGTATATAAACTTAACAACTTTTTTCAAAACCATTACTATAGCATTTTCTTTTTCTTCTTTTAAGAGGAAGTAAGGCAGGGAGGGATAGAAAGGAAGTAGCATTCTACTTATCTATTTAGTTGTTTATTTTGATTGTTCTCCACAGCCTGAGTTATGAATGCATGTCCTTGGGCTTCACATGGATGATGTGGGAGCGACAGACTTAATGCCTGAGTCACCAGGGTGAACCACATTTTATTCTTAATAATACAAATGGCCGACAGGCATATGGAAAGGTGCTCCACATCACTCATTACTAGATAATTGCAAAGCAAGACCACAATGAGCTATCACCTCACATCTGTTAGGATGATTATTAAAAAGCAAATTGATAACAACATTTTAAATTGGGGGGTAATTTGAACCTTTGCATGCTATGAGTAGGAATGCAATATGGCGTAGTCATTACAGAAAACAAAATGAAAATTCCTCAAAAAATTAAAAATAGAACTACTATATGATTCAGCAATTCCACTTCTGGATATATATATATCTAAAATAATTGAAATCAGGATCTCCACAAAATATATTTGTACTGACATGTTCTTTGCAGCATTATGTCCATTGACAGATGAATGGACAAATAAAATACTATTCATACAATGGAATATTATTCAGATTTTTGAAAAGAAGGATATCCTGTCAGATGCAACAAAATCAATGAACCTGGAAGATATTATGCTGAATGAAAAGAAGGACAGATATTGTATAATTTTAGTTATATGAGATATCTACAATAGTCACTCAGAAACAATAGAACGGTAGTTGCCAGATGCTGAAACAATAGGGAGTTACTGTTTAATGACTCCAAAATTTCAGTTATGCAAGTGGAATAGTTTTATAGGTGTTTAGTATGACAGTGTGTCTATAGTTAACAATACTGTATTGTGCTTTTAAGAAGTTGTTAAAAGAGTGAATCTTTTGTATATACCACAAAACCAACAAACAATTGTACTACATACTGGTTTTTAATATGTTCACAGAATGTGCAGCAATCTCCACTATCTAACTCCTGAATATTTTCATTACCCCCAATAAAAGTCCTTACCTATTAGCTCACTACTCATTCCTCCACGCACTCCTCCATTCATTCCTCCTTCTTTCCCCCCAGGTCCCAGCAACCACTAATCTATTTTATGTCTTCTATGAATTTGTATAATCTGGAAATTTCATATGAATAGAATCATACAACATGTGATCTTCTGTTTCTGACTTCTTTCACTTAGCATAATGTTTCCACGGTTAGTTCATGTGGTGGCATGGATCAATACTAAGATCTTTACGTGATCAGGTGATTATCCATTGTGGGGATATACTATATTTTTTTGTACAAAGCTTTCCTAGGACATATGCTTTGTTTCTCTTGGTTAAATATCTGGTAGTGAAATTGCTGAGTCATAGGTTAGATGTCTCTTTAAGAAACTTCAAGAGATTTCTCCAAAATCGTTGTACACTTTTACAGACCCACCAGCAATGAGAATTCTAGGTTCTTTTCACATGTTTACCAATATTTGATATTGTCATTATTTATGAATTTTAGTTCTTCTAGTAGATATGAAAATGAATTTCATTGTTGTCTTAATGACTTTTCATGTTCTTATTGGCCATTCTTATTTCCTTTTTTATATTGTGTCTGTTCAAGTCTTTTGCCTATTTTAAAAATGATTTTTCATGTAGATTATAGTTTGTAGAGTTTATCTATAAGTGAATTCATACACATACAGGCTATAGTTAAATATATTGTTCTGGAAGATCACTTGAACTGTTTTTTCTAACTAAACTTAGTGAAAATCTCAAAAAATTTAGGAGCCTTTGTAATAACCCACACAGCAAGAATAGGATTTATATGACTGCAAGATGTTCAATATTTCTTGTAAGGATCAGAAAGATCTTCTGGCCTCAGCATTGAAGGGGTATGTTTGAACTATTTTAAAAGGGGCCTTAGATATCATCGTGCAATTTAAAAATCATTTATCGGCACCTAGTGAATTAATTATTCCACAATTGCTTCTAGTTTTGCCCACTATACTTACATATATGACTACACCCCTTTTAGACTTTACTGGCCAAAAGATATTAGACTTCTGAAAATTGTGACCAAGTAGCATGGTTTGCAGTCCTTCTACATTTTGTTACAATTCTGTACATATTATAATTTGTCCTTTCTTTAAAAATGTTTTGATGATAAAACGTGGGAGTGAGCTTAAATTTCTGCCTTGGCAGATGCTTTTAACTCAAACATGGTTCAGAATCAGAAGAGCCATCCTTCAAGGACTATCACATGCTGGTATTAGATGGCAATCCGCGAAAGTCAAGATGAACTGAAAACAAGGTGGGTTTTATTCCATTTTTCAAGCAACAAAATATGTGTGCATTCCTAGAGAGGTCATTGAATTACTCTCTTCTTGATTGTAAATAAGATGGAATTTTCTCTAAAAGTGCTGGGTAGAGTTTGGGATTAAATTAAATTTGATTTAAAAAAAACGAATGTAGCATCCCATACATTTGAATTTGTGGATGCAACTGCATGCTTATTAAATCAAGCACTGTTAACACAGATTCTCCCACATTATAGGTATTCGTTAATTATTAACATTCCATTGATTCCTTCTCCACGGATTAAATTGATCCTAATAATGCCACAGCATGAGAAAAGACTACATGGGAACTGAAAAATTAGAGGTCCATAACTTTAATCAGTAAATCAGTGAAAAGATCAAAAAAGATTTTGCTTAATGAAAACAATTTGCCTTTTTTTACAGAGTATTACACTGAACAATTCTTCTTTTCTCAGAAATTATATCAACATTAAGTGATTAAAACTTCACTAGAATATTTTTACCTGATTATACACTTGGCTACACCCTTTTTTTCATCTCCATGACCTTCAACCTCAGTAAACATCGATAATAATGAAGACACTGTCCAGATGAGGCTTTTTGATTCTTGGCAATACAATTCCTGTGCATCAGTCTGTGATACTGCAAATAAGAACGTTCCTTGGGAATCTCTAGTAACTCAGACCCCACCAAGGATATAAAATTTCTAGGAGTTTTTCTTTTTAATTAAATGTGTACTTTAAAAAATTAGAATTGGGGTACCAGTTACAAAGTTAGTGATTAGTGACCCTTCAGAGATTCAGAGTGGACTCTGAATTAGCACAGATTGCATAGCAGTCAGATCCAAAGCAAATATTTTGCCAGTAGAAATGTTTGTATATTAGTAATTTCATTAAGCCTAAGTAAATACTTTATGAACTTTCTCCACATTGATGGAAAAGCATTTATTAAGAACCTGGTCTGTTTAAATACCCTTAGGACTGAATAATTTATGATGAGTTCTCAATAGAGTGAGTTTCTGATTTTTATCAACTGTCTTAATATTTATCAAGGCTAATATGAAATTGCCTTTTGTTTTTTCCTCTGCTATTTTTTTCTCTTCTCTGTAACCCAGAAACACAGTTCTATTAATTCATTACATATACATGTTACTCCTGGCTACTACCAAAATAAAGACTTCATTATTAGTAGATTCTTTTCCCTAAGAGTAACTTCCAGTGATACTAAAAGTATATTTGGCTTTATAGATACATTATCTATATACCAGAATATCTTCATGCCTAAATGACTTCACCAAGGGCTTTCTCATGTTTAAAATGAAAGTTAAAATATTACTCCACAATTAAGAATGATTTGTTTTCTTTGTATAAGAGTGTAGGACATTGTGTGGAAATCTTTTTATTTACAACTGTTTCAACTGTTTTTTTTTGACACTACTGTAGGGTTTGGCAGTGGGTAATCTAGTAAGATTCCCCCTGCCCCCTAAATTTTATCCGTTTTCTAATGAAACTTTAAACTTTGAAGCCTGACATTTTCCATTTATTTCATTCCCTGATCTTACTTTTCCAGACTTAAACTACACATTGAAAAGCCAGTGTTTACTGAATCTTATTTTTAGGCATCACATTTCTCAACATTATTCAACATAGGATCTCCTAATTTTTTTTCTTAGATTATCATGTGCATTCTTGCATGAACCTAGTTCTTTTTAGTCATTAAAATCTAGAAAACTATCTTTTCTCCTCTACATTCTAAGGAACTTCCCAAAGATTGTCAGCACTTGATGGTCATGGTTTTTGCCATTGAAAAATATCAAAGAAATGTTATTAAATGAATCTCTGGGATCCTGTCACTAAATGTTGACTTTGTTGGGAAGAAAGCTGTGGAGAATTCTATGTGATTTCAGGTGAGTGTCCTCTAGTTCATAATTATAACTGTAGGTCTAAGAAGTGAGACAAGCTGGTAGCTCTGTCAACAGGACTATTCGGTCATATGTTCAGAGTGCTAGATCTCTACAATGTCCCACAGGTAAATAAGGAATTTTTACTTCTGAGGTTAACTATCATAATACAGTAATGAATACTGAATAAAATGCAATATATACTTATTGAAAAAGTTTAGACCATCTCAAAATATTTCTGTTTAAATATACTTTCCCTAAAAATACAATTTATTAGTAACAGAAAATGTGTTTGTATAATCAAATCTCCTTTTATAAAATTGTCTTTTTAAAGGAAAAGCACAGGCAGGAATGAAGGTGAGTAAACAGGGAGTAGGAAGAGAGAGGAAGTAGAAATATTTATTTTATTTGGTTGTTCATCTTTGTTATTCCCTGTGGTCCTGGGTCTTGAACCTGGGTCCTTTGCATGTATGTGGACTATGTCATCAGGTGACCATAGACTTAACTTCTAAGCCACCAGGGAACTCCTTGAAAACTTTTTAAGTGGAGAAAATCACATAGATTAAAAAATGATGGAGCATGAGACAGAGAGCACAGGGGCTGACTGTGAACTTGTTATCTGGCTGAAGAACTGCAGAGCGAGAACCCTGCCCTGCCCTACCCCACCTCCCTATCACAAGAAGAATCAGTCTCTGTGCTCAGCATACTGGCCCTTCCTGGGAACCTCCCTGTGCTATTCAGCTGTGATGAGTCCTAGCATCCCAAGGTCAAAGATCCCAGGTTTCCTGCAGTCTCAGTGCTCAACAGAGTACTAAGGAGCTGACTATGAATTTGCTATCTGAGCTGGAAAGTGCCTCTCAGTGGTTAGAGAGGAGCTGCCCTCTGAACCCACAAAAGCCTATGGACACCACCTGAAACAGCATCAGTGACCCTCGATGAGAGTGTATTCTAGAGAGTGGAACTGGCCCTGCCCCCACTGGATTCAAAGGCTGCCACCAGCCACAACAGGACCCAATCTTATAGGAAGAAATCTAAAATAAAAGGAAATGAAAGTCACTGTACTAAACAGAAGCATAGAAGAAAATCATGGCAAAATCTGCACCCCCTCCACCCCGCCCCCAGTATGAATGCCCCAAAGAGAGAAAGACTCCAAGAGCTACCAAAAGAAGACTTCCCGATATTGACTGGGATAACGTAATAGATAAAGAGTTCAAAATAATAGATATAAAAACGCTGAATGAGCTCTAGAAGGTGCACACTGCTACCCAAAGGTGATTAGAACACTCAAAAAAGAAGTGACTGATCAACAGGAATACTTCACCAAGGAGATTGAGACCATAAAGATATTTCTAGCAGAAATGCTAAAGGTTAAAAATACAGCCAGGAAACTGAAGATAAACATGAAAAATTCCATAAACAGACTCAATTTGCATAGGAACGAATCTCAGCAATTGAAGACAAAATCATAGAGGTGACCCTGATGGGAGAGGAGAAAGAAACAATATTGAGGAAAAATGAAAAACCTTATGAGGAATATCACACATGAGATGAACAAGCACAAGGGTAGTAGTTATCACAAAAGGAGACTAGAGGGAAAAAGGAACAGAAAACTTGAAGAAGTAATAACAGAGAGCTGTCAATATTTGTCACAAAAAGCAGAGAGAATACCAAGATTTCTAATGTAAAAAGACCTTCTCTCAGACACATTACTAGTGAAACTAGTGAAAAACCAACAAGAAAAAACTACTCAGGACTGTTAGAGAAAAGAGAAACATAACCTACAAAGTATACCCATCAGGCTGTCATCAGACTTCTTAGCAGAAACTCTACTGACCAGGAGACAGTGAAACAATGTATTCAAAATATTAAAAGGCAAAAACTACCAGCCAAGGATACTCTGCCCTATAAAATATCATTCAAATATGATGGAGAAATAAAGAACTTTTATGATAAGCAAAAGTTAATGGATTTTTCCATCATCAAGACTGACTTTCAAGAAATCTTTTTCAAAAACCGATTTTACTGAAGGAATATTGCATTTTAATGTTAACTTGGTTTGAGGCATACATAACAGCAAATTTATATCTATATATAGTATAGTAAGTTTACCACTATTTCTTTTTTTCCCCTTCACTTTACAGTTAATCGCCTTTACTCTAGGAAAAGCAAAAGCAGCAACAAAGACAGGACCAACAGCAGAGAAAAAAACAAAACAAAACACTAAAGTGGGTAAGAAAATAGTGGAATATGTACAAACACAAAAATAATATGTGGTGTTGGCTGATAAAAGACTATCATAGAGCAGTAAATAAAGCCTCATCTATATGAACATTTCATCTTTGGAAAAGTCCAGAGCATACAATGGAGGAAGGAAAGTCTATTCAATAAATGGTGTTGGGAAAACTGAACCAACATCTTTAAAAAATGAATCTAGATTAGTCATTAGGGTCAAACACAAAAGTTAACTCAAAATGGACCAAAGACCTCAACATAAGCCCCGAAATCATATACTACTTAGAGGAAAATATAGGGAAAATGTCCCACAACCTCAAACTCAAAGAGGTTTTGGGGAAGGAACAGTTATGACAAAAGAAGTCAAAGCAAAACTAAATAATTGGGACTACATAGAACTAAAAAGCTCTGCACAGTGAAAGAAACTACCACTGAAACAAAAAGTTAACACAATGAATTGGAGAAGATATTCATACATACATCAGATAAGAGTTTAATCTCCAAAATATATAAAGAGCTCATATACTTCAACAATAAAAAAATCAAATGACGCATGCCAAACATTAACAGAACTGAATAGAGACCTATTTAAATAGGTCACAGGGATGGCCTACAGGCACATGAAAAGAAAAAGTTTTACATCACTCACCATTAGAGAAATGCAAATAAAAACCACAATGAGACACCACCTCACACCAGGATAATGTTATATATCACAAAAACTAGAAACAAGCAGCATTTGAGCTGGTGTGGAGGAAGAGGAACCCTCTGACACTGTTGGTGGGAATGTAAATTGGTACAACCTCTTTGGAAAACAGTCTGGAGATTGCTCAAACAAATAAAGATGTACCTACCATTTGATCCAGAAATGCCACTCCTAGGAATATACCCAAAGTATACACCCAAAATGTCTAATCAGAAAAAGTATCTGCAGCTCTGTGTTCACAATAGCCAAGAAACAGAAACTACTTAAATACCTTTCAATAAGTAACTGGATAAATATGCTATGATCTATATACTCAATAGAATTCCATGCAGCTTTTTAAAAATGATGATATTGTGACTTTTGCAACTATCTGGATGGAACTAGAGGAGATCACGTTAAGCAAACAAGTCAGAAAGAAAAATACAAGATCGTTTCACTTATATGTGGAATGTAATGAAACAAAGCAAATCAGCAGACAATGCCTACAACAGTCACAGGACACTAGCCAGTGGTTACCAAGGAATGGAAAGAGGGAGAAAAGGAAAGATAATCAAGGTAGTGGTAAAGGGCACTAGAACTCTGTTGACAGGTGTAGTATGAAGTACTCATAGACTGAAATGCAATTTTAATAACCTAAAATAAATATAACATTGTATGCAAAACAAATAATAGAATAATTATTAAAATGTATGTTTTTTAAGTACATGTAAGTGCTAAAAATAAAAATAACAGAATTTCTCTAATATTGATTAGTGTTTCGTCTTTTTTCCTCTTGCAACTGTAGAGCAATATAAATTGTGAATATGGTGATTCTATTTGCATAAATTTATGTTTTGTGCTCTTTTTTACTGCATGAAATATTATGAACAGTCCTTACTCGTGACGTTATAATTCAGTAGTATAAATTTAAATTCAATATAAAATTCTTTTCTACAAAAGTTATTTAACTGATTTCTTATTGTTAGACATAAGTTGTTTTCAACTTTCCACTGTTATTAAGAATATTTCAATTGATGCCTTTGTTTAAAAAAATCTTTGTACCTATCAATGATAGCTTCTCTTAAATATTTTTTCTAATAGTGGCATTTCTGAGTCAAATATATTCATGTTTGTAAGATTTATGATAGATACAAAAATTACTACTTAGAAATATATCACTTTTCTCTGTCAGTAACATTACATGAGACTCTCAGAGCAGTTCCCCTCATTTCACTGGTTATTATTATCATCATTATTGTAAAAGGAAAGAATGAAGGAAGGCAGGAATACAGGAAGGAATAGAGCAGAGGAAGAAGCATTTTTATTTATGTGTTCATTCTTGTTCCCCCAGACCGAGGGCCCAAATCTGGATGCTGAACACTGATCCCTTTTACATGGTCATGCCCCAGCTACTGACTTTGCACCTGTGCATGACTGGTTATTATTTTTAAATTTTTGTCAGTTAGGCTAGTCATATTGCTTCCTTCTTTTATGTCTTTCTAATCTTACCTTTTGGTTTTTCAGTGATGGGAAAGAAATTTTTTTTTGTCCTTTACAATCTTTCTTTTTGCTTTTTTTCTACAAACACTGCAAATGCAGTATTTCAAACCCTGTTGAATAAATAATTTTGTTATATGTTTGAAAAAAAGTTTGAAATGAATGCTTTAAACATTCATCAATGTTTTTTATTCTGAAAAATTTTAAATAAGCAAAAGTAGACTGTAGTTTTATGAATTCATGGTGACACCATTTCAAGCTTCAACAAATATCAAAATTAAGCCAATCTTAATTTTAAAAATCAGTGTTAGAAATCACTGATGTTCATGCATCTGTTAAATATTGATTTTTTTCCTTATGCTTTTTTATTTCTCTCTAAAGTTAATATTCATATTTATTTTATGCTTTGTGACTTTTTTTTGCTTTAAATGTTTAAACCACTCAATTATTCATCCAGCTGGTTGATAAGCATGTATTGAGCAACTGTATCTAAAGACAATGGTTTTGGAACACATAAGTTTGAGATGCATATTGAATTTTAGATCACTGGAAAATTGTGGATACATTAGACTAGACTTTAGGTAAATTCAAGGTGGCCAGATACATTTGGAAGTTCACTCAGGGAACATATGCTTGTAGAAAAAAGGAAAAGATCCTAGTCTGAGCTATAGGACACTGATATTGTAAGTCTGGAGTGATGTGGATGAATCAATAAAGAAGAATGATTATGAGTGTTTTGTCCTACAAATTAATTAAAGAAAGGAATACTGGAAATTAATTAAGGTATTTTTTAAGAAAAAGTTATCGAAATGTTTTATGCCAGTTGCAGATTAGGTGCAGTGAACTCTGGTCATTTGCTTTAGCAACTTTCAAGTAATTAGTGTTGCTTTTTAAAAAAAAACTGGAAGAACAATAGGAATAAATACAAGACTGAGCAAGTTCAAGAGGGAATTTTAGGAGAAAATAACAATGTCAAATACAGAGAATTTTCCATGAAGAGGAGCAGCAATATGGGGGTAAGTGGAGGATGTTAAAGAGTTTATATGAAGTGATCAAGAAAATAATTAGGCTTTTATCCTGAGCACTCTTTTTTTGCGGGGGGGAAGGTTGACTGTTTTCTAAGTGTATGAGAAATACATGTGAACTCTTAGGGGACTACAGATGTCTTCCTTTAGTGAATCTTAAGCTGCTAAAGAAAATAGCTTCCTCTTTTTCTGTTTCTTTGGTTATACATTTGTGACTTCAAGAAAAAAGTCTAGATTGCTATCACTTCACTATTTCAATTACCAAGGAATGATACTGCTCAGTATGGCAAATTCTGGTTTTGTGAATAATCTTTGCAGATTGTGTTAGCATAACTTTGAGCAGGAGCTGAAAACATTTGTGGTTTTCTTTAGGTATATTTTTAAAAAATAAAAAAAGTACATGCAGTGTAAGCAGTGAAAATTAAGTGATGACGAATATATACATATACAAATATTTCTTAGTAAATTTATTTGTTTTGATTTATTTCTTCCACAGTGAACGTGAGAGGTCATATAATTAATAATTTGTGAATAAATATGATGATGTATAGGCAGTATTTTTTTTCTTCTATTTAGATCATTATAGTCCATGTGATCACAGCCTCAGAGACAGAGTCCAAATTCAGTTTCCCAGAGCATCATGACTGTATCCAGAGATTATTCAACTAATGCTGCATTTTGGTTGGGTCTGGGTTTATTTTGTTGCTCCAGATGACATCAGAGGAAAAATGTCTCTTCGGGATGACAGGTGAAATGGTTAACAATGGATCTTGTGTTTCATTTACAGAAAGGATTATAATTTCCTCCAAAGAATACAGTTAATAGACTACTTAAAAAATCAACAACTACAGTTGTATTTGATGATGTATAGTCTCTTCTGAGATTTGTATATGCCATTTACTGCACTACCCCATTTGGAAATGTCTGGGTCACAACTTTTTATTGGGATATAACTACATTACCCTTTAGACAAATTCTAAGTCTTAACTATTTTGGTGGAGGGTTATCCTCTTCTGTTCACATAGATGACATTCCTCGTTTTCAAGATTTTCTCAGAAGTGTTCAGTCTGCAAACTATCCTCATGATATTTTTATCCAATATGTGTGGTCTATACCTTTTGAATGTCCATATTCACATGAAATGGGATCAGAGTATTGGGTCAGTGTGAACAAAATGACACCCTGAAAACTTGAACTCTGCATGTTTGGGATATGACTATGTCACCCTGGACTTACCAAGTCTATACTGGTGTATATGCTCTTGCCCAGGCTATTCATGAAGATTCTCATTGAGAGTGGAAGAAGACACTTTTAACAAAAGTGCAAGTTTGACTCCTCATCCATGACAGGTTTGTTGATGGGCATTTATGCTGTTTCCATATCTTGGGTATAGTGAATTTTGCTGGTATGAATACAGGGACATAGATTTTTTTTTTTTCTGATTGGAGATTTTTGTGTTCTTTAGGTGTATTCCTAGAAGTGGGATTGCTGTATTGAGTGTTAGACTTTTTTTGAGACATCTCTATATTGTTTTCCAAAGAGGTTTCACTACTTTGCATTCCCACCAACAGTGTAAGAGGATTTATTTTTCTCCCTCCAATAGTTCTTTGTAGGCTTTTTTGATATAGTCCATTCTCAGTGGTATAAGGTGATATCTCACTGTGTTTTTGTTTTTGTTTTTTAAAGGAAAGGTGCAGGTTGAAATGCAGATGGACGGGGAGGCAGGCAGGAAGAGAGAGGAGGAAAAACATTTTATTTTATTTTTATTTAGTTCTTCACTCTGGTTGTTTTCCCTTGGACCCAGCACTTGAACCCAGAAGTATATGGCCTAGATGATTGACCTAACCATTACTCCACCAGGATATGACTCATTGTGGTTTTTATTTTCATTTTTCTGATGGTGAGCATTGTAGATGTAGAGCATTTTATCTTGTGCCTGTAGGACATCTTGCATCTTCTCTCAAAAGTTGTCTATTTATCTATCCATTTTTTGAGTGCGTTATTTACTTTTTTGTTCTTGAAGTGTATACAACTAATTTTAATAACAATTTCTTATGCAACTTTCTAGAGATAACCCACATAGTTAAGCATGAATATGTAGCCATTTATCTGAAAAATAATATGGTAATATATTTTCTACTACACACACATATTGTTTCACATCAGTATTTAAAACACTTTCTTATTTGTTTTAACAGTGGCATGGTATGTCATTGTAGAAAGGAAAGATAATTTATTTAACCAGTCTTCATTCAATTAACAAATATTGAACATCTTTTCATAAGTCAGTTTTCTATTTAGATATCCATTTTTGTGAGGTGGTGTCCATTATTAGACCATTTTCTATTTTCCATTTTATGTCTGATTCTTCCCTATTGATTCATAGAAGTTATTTATATAATTCATCAGATACAGGTATTGAGGATATTTTATCTTTTGTGAGTGTTCACTTTCTTAATAGTCTAGAGCTTCAATGTAGTCCAATACATTCTCTTTTGTTCCTTTATGCTCTTTGTCCTGGTTGAAGAATCTTTGCCAACTTAGTGAAGTAGTGAAGATAATTCTCCAGCTTTTGTCTAAATGCTACTTTTTATTTTACATTTAGGTGGATATTTATATATATTTAGATAGATTTCTATATATTTCTCCCCAATCTCAGATTGGGGAGGGTTTTTTTGTGTATTATTTTTAATGTTTTTTAAGGTTTATTTTTATGGGATTTCTAAGGAAATCTCACTGACATAGCACAACTTATTAAAAAAATACACTCTAATGCTTTAAGAAAAGTAGCACTCTTAGTCACAAATTATCACTCCTAGTATACGTTCAATACTTGTGTGCTTATATTTAAAACATTTCTCATAAGCAACATATAGTTGGATTCTGTATTTTATACTAATAATTTTAGTTTTTATTTCTATTATTTGATGAATTAGCTTTTAGTATGTATCAACATACATGAGCTCAAATCTATCATCCAACTGTTGTTGGATATACCTGCTTGTTTTTCTTTGATTAAAAATGTTTACTCATATTTTCCAACTATTAGCTTGATTTATATGAATTATCTTACTACTATTTTGTTACTTACCTAAGGAATACAGCATCCATTCTTGACTTATTACAGGTTAATAACAAATATTATTTTAATCACTTCTCTATCATTGTTGCAACATGAAAGCACAGTAACTCCATCTATCTCCTGATACTTTGGGGATTTACATTGCCATGTGTTTTGTTCTACTTATGTTTAAACTCAAGGCATTAATTATTTATGCACATTCATGCACATGTTTTCCTTTCTACTATTCTTCATTTTATGCCTCATTTCCATGTTTCTAAAAGATACAATTCTCTTTTTGTAAGGACTCTAATACCTATTAAAATATGTCTGCTACTGATGAATTCCTTCCATTTTTATTTGTTTAAACACCTATTTCTCATTTATTTATCTACTGTTCTGTAGAATTTCTCAGTGCATATGGTATACAGGACCAACTAGAAAAACATTTGAAGTTATAAATTTAATTGCTGAAGAAATTCGACATCTGATTTTAAATCCATTTTTATATTTTATTTTAACTTAGTAAAAGTCAAAAAAATTGCTGTGATTTACAATTCAATCTCTCTGTGCAACTACATTTTATTTCATTACACTTTCATGCCTATACTTTCAGTTTTTTCCTCCATCCCTATAGTTTTGCCTTTTCCAGGATAACATCCTAAATGGCATCACACAGCATGCGCCTTTTGATTCAGGATTCTTTCATTTAGCATTTTAAATGTATCCATATTATTGTGTAGCTCAACTGTTCATTCATTTATATTGCTGAGTAGTATCCTATAACACAGATGTGTCACAGTGCATTTATCTATTGCTGGGTTGAAGAGCATTTGAATTGTTTCCAGATTTGGGTGTTTAGGAATAAACTACTATAAAGATCTACATACAATATTGTAGGAATGTGGGTTTTGTTTTCTGGAATAAACGTCTTGGAATGAAACTGTTTGGTCATGTGTTGATTGTATGCACATTTATATAAGACCATTAAGACTTTTTCCAAAGTATTTACACTATTTTGTATCCTCACTAGCAAATACATGAGAGTTCCAGTTGCTCTGCATCATCACCATACTTTGTAATGTTAGTTCTTTGATTACATACATTTAGTAGTATGTGAAAGTAATTTATTGTGGCTTGCATTTTCATTAATCATGATGTAGAACAACTTTTCATGTGCTTACTTGAATACATAGATCTAATTTTGGTTAAGTGTCCACTCATATTCTTTCCCATTTTTAAGAATTAAATTATTTTATTTTTGAACTTTAAGATTTCTCTCTTTATCTTAGATAAAAGATATGATATTTCCAAATATTTTCTTTCTGGCTATAGCTTGCAGTCTCTCAATAGTGCCTTTGAAGAGCAAATATTTTGAATTTGATGCTATCAAATTTATCAATTTTTCTTTTATACATTATTATTTTGGTGTCATATCTAAGGAATTTGTATTTAATTCAACATTAGAAATATCATGCTTTCTTCTAAAAGGTTTATTATTTTATAAAGGTTCACTTTTATGTGTTTATGATATATTTGAGTTATATTTACATGAGGTATGAGTTATAGGTTTTAGTTTGTTTTGCATATGTGTCTTGTTTCAGCACCATTTACTGAAAAGACAATCTTTTCTCCATTGATTGACTTTGCTGTTTTGTCAAAAGTCAATTGACCATTTTGCAAATATTTTTAAGTTGTGGTAAAAAAACGCAGAACATAAATTTATCCTCTTAATTTTTAAGTGTACTATGTGGATTTATTTTTGAAATATATTCTGTTTCAC
Organism: Solenodon paradoxus; assembly: GCA_004363575.1. Taxonomy (NCBI): domain Eukaryota; kingdom Metazoa; phylum Chordata; class Mammalia; order Eulipotyphla; family Solenodontidae; genus Solenodon; species Solenodon paradoxus. The sequence goes on from RJWH01002720.1 coordinate 36,255, forward strand.
TCATCTATGTGTCTACATTACAGTGCCTTGATTAAGTTTGAAATACAGTGGTAGTTCTTGTGCCTTTTCATATAAATATAGAATCAGCTTATTCAAATACACAAAAGTTTTGCTGGGGTTTTGATTAGGTGTGTGTTGAATCTGTAAATTAATAAAGGGAGAACTGACATTAGCAATATTTTTTTTGATTCATGAATATGGTAAACTACTTAAATGTTGGATTTTTTCATCAAATAATTTGCAATTTTCAATATATAGATCATACACATATTTTTGTTTAAATCTTTATTCTCTATGTTAAGTAATTTTCTGTCTTCTTTATCTGTTCATTTAGACTATCCGATAAGCTTAATATTTTTCATATTTTTTCATTTCTAAAATGTCCATTTAGTTCTTTTTTAAAATCATTTTTACTTATTGAGAACTTTTGTCTTTTCATTCATTTTAAGAATGTTTACTATCACCTCATGAAGCTTGGTGATAAAACTTTCTTTAAAACCTTTGCTAAAAATTCCAACAACTGCATCATTTCAATGTTGGCATCTATTGATTTTCTTCTGTCTGGAAAATTGGTAGCTTTTTCTTGGTTATTCATATGTTGAGTAATTTGGGGGAGTATCCTGGATTTTTTGAATCTTATGTTGTGAGATACTGAGATATGGAGCTCCATTAAAATTATCTGAAGAATGAATATATGTTGTGTTTTTTTTCAATCAAAGAAGCAAACAGATCCAATTAGGTTCAAACTGTTACAGCTCTCCTAGTCAACAAAAGCCAAGTGTATGCTCTTTTGGAAGTATTACAGACAGATTTATTACACGTGGGCCCAGTTGGAGTTCCCTTCATAAGAATGGGCCCTGAATGAAAATGGAGGTACACTTTTATAGGTTTAAGGAGAGAAAGAGGTGCAAATTAAAGCAGGAATGACAAGCAGGAACCCAAATTATTTATAATATACATAAGATTTCAGTTGCAAGTAATTAGCTAAGTTTGTATCTTATCAGCTGCCTGTGCATTTCAAGAGACACAGGGGTGTAAATTAAGGTGGGAGTGACAAGCAAGAACTCAATGTTAATAGTAAATTCTCTGCTTAGAATATACATAAGATCTACTTGTAAATAATTAGAGAAGTTTGTGTCTATTGGCTCGGCGGTTGTTATGGCTACTAGAATGGCGGGCAGGTCCCTCCTCCTCTTTCCGCATTCCGATGATTTTCAAAATGGCGGCATGGCAGCAGGAAAGTGGCAGCAGGAAAATGGCAGTGTAAATGGTGGTTGGTTCTTCTACAAAATCACAAGTTCTGTGGAGTATATAGGTGCTCTATGAGTTTTTATAATTTATATGTCAAAATAAAACTATTCTAAAATAAAAAAGACGGAATGAAACAAGGAACTAGAGAAACCTCATTTTTGCTGGGTTACTGTAAAGATCACAGAGCCCTGGGGTCCCCGCTTTCTAGATAATCCTCTGACAGTGAAACAGAAACCTTGGACCCACCCAGTGGGACCTTGGCTAGAGCGGTTTCTGTGAGTCTGCTGGGATATAGGAAGAAGTTAAATGTCAACAGAATAGCTTAAGAAGTTTAGGGTGTGACCTTTACTTATGCAAACCGACCTTGACTTTAGAATGTGACCTCTGCTTTTGTTGCCTTGTATAAAGCAGTTCTCTGAGGCTCATGCATATCCTGTTTTTTCTATAAATACCCTGTATTATTTGGGTTTGGGGCCACATAATTTGAGTGTTTTATACTCCATGCTGTCACCAGCTGATAAACTCCTCCTAATTCTCTTTAATGTCTCTTTGATCTCGGCTGCTTTGCAACAGGAGCAAACAAGCAACAAAAATTGAACAAATGAGAGTATGACTTTGAATTTTCTGCTTTGAGGACCATACAGGTTTTTTTTTGCTCCTTGCTTCTGTGGAAAGACAAATAGAATTTTTCAAGAGCTTTCTGGTCTTGTACCACTTTTCACCAAGTCCAACTGCAACATTGGGGTTGCTCTGAGGGAAGACAAAGAGTAAGAAGAGGGAAAGGAGACAGAAATACTTCTTTTTCTAGTACTCAGTAGGGTAAAGGTGTTTTTCTCCAGAATTTTAAAAAATCCACTCTATAGTCCCACAAAAAAAATTCCCCTTCAAAACTGGAAGGTAAAGGAGAAAAAAAAAAAAAAAGGAAATTCACAGCTTCCTTTCATTTTTCAACGAAAAATGAAAAATGCTTGAGTTCCTGCCCCAGTCTGTCTGCATTATTTCAGTAGATCCCCAGGTGTGTATTAAATTATATGCTTGCTTAGCATGCAAACACTTTGGGATAAATGAATAAGCCACTTTCACAGAACATGTGGGCACTTTCTGTCAGCTGCTTCTGCTCTGCTCCTTGGGATGGGAATTTCTTAGGAACACTTGAAAAGCTATTTCTCAAATTGTGCTAGCCTGTGTGTTTCATGGATGCAATCCCCATTGACTTTCAAAGCTAGGTGTTAGGAGGACACCTATCTCAGCTGAGGTGGGATACTGTGTGGGATTCAAATCCTTTACTTCTCAGAAACTGTGGTTTGTTAGTGTCCACCAACAGAGGGTCATCATGGGCAGGGGGTGTGATATGGTGAGATTTTTGTCTCTCCTGCCAACTTTGATGTGGGTTTCTTCCCACTTGCCCAGTGAGTAGGAACAGCTCAGCTGGTTTTGTTTTTTATTTGTTTGTTTTGTTTTTTTTTCCCCAGTGGAAAGTGTACCATATAGCTGTATATCCACTACGTTCATGGGTGGAGTGAGCTCAGGATCCTCCTAATCCCTATTTTGAGTTAGAATTACATAGCCCCACATGTTTACTTTTATATGTTTGTTTGTGCTTTAGTTATCATATTTAAAAAGTCATTCAAAGATCTATGTCAAGGAACTTCCCCCCACCTCCATGTTTTCCTCTGGAAGTTTAATGATTTCTAGTCTTCTGTTCAAGTCTACTCCATTTTGAATTAATTTTTGGGAGTGGTGCACCATAGGGAGTTAACTGCAGTCTTTTATATTTGTGTTTCCACTTAACATTTTTTGGAGAGATTTGTTTTCCACATTGAATTTTTTTGGCTCCCCTATTAAAGTTAATCTTCTCTGCTCAGGTTTATTTCTGTGTTCCTGATTCCATGAATTTATCTGTTTCTATCCAGTACCATATTGTTTTAATTACCTATAGCTTATTTTATAGCCTGAAATCAAGAACTACAAAGCCCCCTACTTTGTTCTTCTTTTTCAGGACTGCTTTAAATATTTGGGGTTTTTGAAGAATTTTTTTCTACTTCATAAAAATGTCATTGGAATATTGATAATGATTACATTGAATTGGTAGATGGATTTGGGTAATACAGATATTTTAACAACAGTAATTCTTTTAATCCATGAACACCTTTCCATTGTTTACCTATTCTTCTATTTTATCACTCCCCTGTTGTTTTCACTGTAGACATATTTTATCTCCTTTGTTAAATTTATAAGTATTTTGATTTATAAATAGGAATCTTTTCTCTATATTTTTCAGTTAATTTATTGTTAATATACAGAGATGTTTCTTATTTGAGTGTTAATTTTGAATCATACAACTTCACATAAATTATTGATTAGATATTATTTTTGATTTTTTAAGGAAAGATATATGCAGTAATGAAGGTGTAAGGTTTTTCTGGGCTCCGCGAGGAGAAAAAGTTCAATTAGACAAAAAAGCAGAATAATCAGGGCTTTATTGGACTCTGCGCACCCGGGCAAAAATCCCAAGTCCGCAAAATGGGCCTGGGGAAGCCGCGCTTGAACGAAGGGGACCGGGCTCTTTAAGCAGAGGAATTTCGCGGGCTTCCCATGTCGTGATTGGGGATTGGCCCTGTGAATCCCGGTGTGGGGGTTGCATCCCTTATTCTGATGTCATCCACCTTTTTCCCGGGCTTGGCCGCTGCTCCTTTTGTCCCTGGGCCAGCCTAACAGAAGGGAAGTAGGCAGGCAAGCAAGAAGACAGAGGGAAAAATTTTTATTTATTTTTCAACTGTTCATCTTGATTAGTCCTCCCAGTCTCAGGGGGACAAATCCGGGTCCTTGGGATATATGTGGACTGCCCAAGCCAGAGGCAGTGAACTTACTAGCTAGGCTACCAGAGTATGCCTAGATAATAGTTTTTTGGTGGAGTCTTTAAAGTTTGATATATAAAATCATGTCGTCTGCAGCAGAGACAATTTTGCTTCTTGGTTTCAGTTTGGAGGAATTCTGTTCCTCTTCCTTTATTTCTGTCATAGTGTGTAGTACCATGCTGAATAGGAGTGATGAAAGTGAACACCCTTGCGTTGTTCCTGATTTTAGAGGAAAAGTTTCTAGGTTTTCACCATTGTATATGATTTTAGCAGTGAGTTTGATATTGAGCTACATTCATTCTGTACTTAATTTGTTGAGAATTTTTATAATGAAAGGGGATGGCATGGCTGGGAATAAAATTTGGACATTGTGTATGTGAACAGTATTTAAAATTCATAAATTGAAAAAGATTACTTTAAAAAAGCAGATGATAAATGATGAAAAGAGGCAAAATAGAGTCAATATTGATAAAAGAAACATGCCAATATTTAATGACCTCAAGGATAAAAGTAATGTGGGAAAATGCCTCTTCCTGTATTTTTGCCTGAAGCAGATATTAACATTTCATTACAAAAATAATATATTGAATTAATATTTGAAAATTTAAACATCCTAGCAGGATCAAAAAAAATATAAAGGGAATGTATTCACCCTAATGTTTACGTACATTGACACTTTCAAGAGATATTTTTCATTGTTTTTGTTTAATGAACTTATACCAATATTTTTAGCCATTAACTTTAAACCTTATACTTATAAGAGGATATTACTGATCTTTTTCTTTTCTCCATAATACCACATCTATAAAATATAACATTATACTTGTACCAATACTTAACATTTTTCACAATCCACTCCCTAATGATAATCAAGTTTTCCAAGCTGCTCATAAAAGGGTTAGTTTGAAAAATCATTGTTGGTTTAAAATATGTCAATATTATTGATCAGAGGTTAAGGAATATAATTAAATAATGTAATCCTATGTTAATAAGCAATATTGTTTGAGAAAGGTGATAATTTATGTAAGGTTTTTCTGGGCTCTGCGAGGAGAAAAAGTTCAATCAGACAAAAAGCAGAATAGCCAGGACTTTATTGGGGTTTGCACACCCGGGCGAAACTCCCAAGTCCGCAGAGGGCCGGGAAGTTGCGGGCTGGGAAGTCGCGCGCCAGAACAAAGGGGGACCGGCTCTTTAAGCAGAGGAATTTTGCGGGCTTCCCATGTGGCGATTGGGGATTGGCCCTGTGAATCCAGGTGTGGGGGTTGCATCCCTTATTCTGATGTCATCCACCTTTTTCCTGGGCTTGGCCGCCGGGCATGGCCGCTGCTGCCTTTGTCCCTGGGCCAGCCAACAATTTACCTTTTGAACTATTTACCAGTCCCTTTTAAAAGCATTTGCAATTAATCCATCTTCTGATACACATATACACATATAGAAAGAGGGCTGTGGTACCACAGAACACAATATGAAGACTGGAGTATTCAACACTGAGGCAGAGGTATAAGCAGTACAGATGGATAAAGTAAGGCACAGTAAGAAAGCCTGCTTAATAGTTCACATTGTTGAAGAGTAACAGGTAGTGACTTCTGCTTCTGGTAGAATGATAACCAGCTACTGTAAAAGTGCCCTTCCTCTAACACCAAACTAGATGCATGCATTGCTTTTAAATATATCATTGCACTTGAAGGAAATTAGGGAAATCTTCAGGAGCCTCACACCTCAACTGCACAAAGACAATGAACTCCAACCTACAGCTATGATTAATAGTGCAGTTACCTAAAAATAAATGACAAGGCATTCTCCTAAGTGAAATAAGTCAGATAGAGAAACAGAAAGGCAAGTATTGTATGATCTCAGTTTTACGTCAAATCTAAAATAACATCGCCAACAAAAACAAACTCATAGGAAAAAAGATCAGATTTGTGGTTACCAGAGGTGGGGGTGAGAGGACAAGGATTGGGGAAAGATGGACAAATGGACAAACTTCTAAGATAAATAAGTATTAGGGATGATGACTATAACTAACAAGGACGTGTGATAGATAAGAAAGTTGTTAGAAAATACATCCTGAAATGTAATGCAACTAAAGTGTTTTATAAAAAATCAAATCTAATATTATTTATCTTGTGCGACTTCAACAAAAGCTCTCCAAACTTTAAAAAAAAAATTAAAGTTCAGGCTTGCTGTATGGTCCACAGGCTTCTCATTAGCTGCCTATCATTCTCAATATGCTAATTAAAACATTTTCTCATACTATTGTAATAATGTTTTTAATGATACTGTTCTCCTTCCCCTATCCTGAAGTTAGATTTCCTGTGTCCTTTTCGTGCAATCTTCAGTGAAAAGAATATGAAAGGAATACATAAGAAAGATGGAATCTGAGTGGGGGTGATACCAAAGCTTGTGAGTTGTTGTTATTGTTTCTGAAAACAACTGATTTATATCACTCTTTTGGAAGAGAGATTAACAGCAGTAAATATTTTTAGTAAAATATTTGTGAGTTATAAACCCACATGTGAATATGTCTGATTTAGAACTTATCATATGTAATTGTCCTGCAGCGTGAATAAGGTCAAACTTTAATAGATAATTCTTTAACACTTTACAGTGTCTTAAAATTTCTTCAAAATATTTGCCTCTAAAATTCATTTCTTTTGTGTTATTCTTTACTGTAAATGTTAAATAATGATAGGTCATTTGTAAAGTTGCTACTAAAATCAAATTATTTCTTAATAAAAAAAAGCATCAGTTTCCAAGACATACTTGGTAAACTTTAAGACTATTTCCTAGGTTTCCCACTGATAGGACAAGGGCTCCCAGGAAGGCGTAAGTTACATCATTTTGTAAAGAACCCTACCAAAAAGCTTCATTGTATAACATTTGAACAGGATTCTCAACAAACCCTTGTCTCAGTCTTTCCTAATAACATCCTTGAACCTAAGCCCTTGTCTTAAGTTTTTTCTGATAACTTCCTTGACCCTCATTATATTGTTTTGAATGATGTCTTGTAGTAACATTTTAATGGTTTCTCAACAGACTCTTTGTCTTGACTGACCCAGACAACATCTTTTGACTTGGAATAAATTGCAACAGCACCATGCCTTAAACCTTGCTGACCCAGAGCAACTGAAAACCCAGCTGCCCTCTACATTCCTTAGATAACCACAAGCCTTCATCTTGTTCCACCAGAGCACCAGCAATAGAAACCCATCTCCAATTTAAAAAACAACTACACCCCATCTCCCTTTTCCCTGGGATCTGCTGCATTTCTTTAGTGCACCAGCCCTCCTGGAGCTTCCAATGAATCTTTTAGATACCTAAAGTGTCTCTGGGTCATTCTTTCCATGATTTCCTGACTAGGAAGCCCCCCACCCCCAACCTTCTGGGGGGAACTAACACCCATAATCAAAGTCGAGAAGCCTCAGAGTGTGTTCTGTCTTCCTTTTATCCATTATCAAATACATTTTTAATAATATAATCTGTGTTTTAACCTCAACATCACTTTCTGAAGGCAGGGTTCTTACATTGTTTAATTCATTTTTTCCTGTATTTTTCAGTAGATTCAAGAATATAGATTATTTCTCTCCCATAAAGGATGTTTTTTTTTTTCAATATTTCAACAAATTCAATTGGATACTCCAGTTTCAAATATGGTTCTGTTTATGATGTATTTTTTTATACATATATTTGTGAAATGATGGATGCATTATAATAAATCAAACGCTATCTTTTTCAGACATAGATCAACATGCAGAAGACCAATATCCAAATAAGCAGAGAAATCACAACTCCCCAAAATTATGATTTTGTCCCTTAAGTATTATCTGGGAGATGCTCTGGCCTCTATGGTTTTCCATTTCTTTATCCTCACTGCACTGCTTTTAGGACTATTTTTCTAATATCAAGACATACCCAGTGTCAGAGCAAATAATTGAATCCCAGTTATATCCTCCTTATTTCCTAATGCTTTGTTTTTGTTAGGCTGGCTCAGAAAGACGGGACAGCGGGCAGGGACAGCGGGCATGCCCGGCGGCCAAGCCCGGGAAAAAGGTGGATGACGTCAGAATAAGAGATGCGACCCCCACACCTGGATTCACGGGGCCAATCCCCAATCGTGATATGGGAAGCCCGCGAAATTCCTCTGCTTAAAAGAGCCGGTCCCCCTTTGTTCTGCGCGCGACTTCCCCAGGCCCGTTTTGCGGACTTGGGAGTTTCGCCCGGGAGCGCAAAGTCCAATAAAGCCCTGACTATTCTGCTTTCTGTCTGATTGAAATTTTCTCCTCGTGGAGCCCAGAAAAACCTTACAGTTTTGTGTGCTCTTTGACCTTTATTGTTTGACCTTAGTTCCCTGCCTCCTGAGACAAACATTTGGAGTTATATTTTCTGTAGTTATTTTTGCTATTTCTTAGCAAAGACTTTCATTGTAGTCGTGACCTTGAAAGCTGTATAACCATGAAGCACATTGCACATGTGAATGATGACCCAGTTCTCAAATGTTATAGTTTATTGTGGCTTCCCCAGCCAGGTATGTATCTACTTAATCTGTCTGGGAACTTTGTCCCCTTTCCTAACATTGACACACAATGTTAGTGTTTGGCCAAATCATCTCTTAGTGTAACAACGGATCCACCACTGTCTTCCACTGTGTTGGGGGTTTCTTGGACTTCCTAGCACTTCTGAGCTGGGTTAGTGCTTTCCTGACAAGGTAGCTGCCATAGAGTTTCAATGAGGCAAGACCAATTCCATTTAACATGCTCATTTTCTGTAGTATGTGTATTTGTTTCATACCCATTTGAACCCCAAAGACAAAGCCATGGTGACTTTGGAAATATATTTAATCTTGGCTTCAAGTGGTTTGTTGTATTGTATATTTCTTCCCAGGTCTTATGTAATTCTACAGAGACCAAATAGGAATTAAGGGGCAAAAAATAACTTGAACAAATTTCTCCCAAAAATAAAAGAATTAGAGTTCAAGCTGCATCATTAATATAAAATGAGCTATAATTTGGAAATAAAGATTACAAAAGTATAGCAGAAAATAAATGCATTTTCTTAAAACAATGACACTCTTTAATTAAGTGGCAGTATCATCACTGTGGCAGCAAGTCACAGTGAAAAAAAGGCTATGGGATCAGATAAACTATTGTTCAAATCCAACATTCCTACTGGCTAACTCTGACTTCTAGTGTATACAGTTAACTCCTTTCATTAAGTTTTATCATCTTTAAACATGTAGCAGGTTAACAAGTTACAAAGGGTTAGAGAGAACATTAAATACAATGTTAATATAAAAATGTGTTAAATACTCAAAAATATTATTCTTTTTCTGCTGTTATTCTGTCTTTTTCTTTTCATTTAAATAAAATACTTTTAAGGAATTATAAGTTCTGGTGGCAGAAAACTAGGCATAGCTCATTATCACCCATTAAATTACTCATAAACACAGAACTATGAAATGTGAGCTTTAGACCAATCTAAATAGGTTCTGTATGCTTCCATAGGCACAGATGTAACATTGTGAAGTCCTGAGGAAAATAGAAGGAACTATTCAGGGAAAAAGTGTGCTTTATTGTCTATCTCTCTAACTCATAAGTGGAGAAATCTGAACTTCTGAGAGAGATGGACTGTCCTTTATGAGAGAAGGTTACTTTTGTATATAGTCATGACGTTCTAACATTTTTTCAACTCTTCTCCATTCCACTCATGCCCATATTGTTTAGAATGTACTAAACTTTATTTTCAGTAATAAAACAATAGATATTGATAAAGGTTTAAATCTAGGGGTGTCAGACCTGTAATTAAAAGGACGTGGATGACTGAATAAATTCCACATACATCCCAAGGATCTGGGTTCACCTCCCAGGATGGGGATGAGGGGAAACAACCCAGATGAGCAACTAACAAAATGAAGTGCTTCTTCCTTCTCTCTCTCTCAAAAAAAAAAAAAAAAAAAAAAAAGTGCTTGGATGAACTGTAGAATGATTCTCTCTAGGAGACATTTTTTCCTGGCAAATAAATTCATGTGTATAGTCCATTTCTGATCAAATAGACTAGACAGTCTTTAAAGGCAGACAATCAAGTGGACTAGGAAGTAATTATGCTGGGTTTCCCACTGTCTTAGACTCGCCTTAACTCCCAGGTCATTGTTTCAGATGAGTTCTGGAGCTTCAATAGGAGTTTGCTGTAGTGGTCAGAATCCTGTTGAGATACAGCAGCTGTTGCCTAAGACTTGAGTCATTAGAAATAACTATTGGTCAGAAATTGCTACAGCGGGTAAAAAAAATTAGAACAAATTATATTTCATTCAAAATTCTGTAGCTTGAGAAGAATAGTGTTTGCATATGATATTGAACACAGTGCAATTTTAAGTCTAAGGAACATCAAATTAAGATAGTCTTAGTCTATCTTAATTAATTATCACCTATCATTTTTCTTTCCTTACCAAAATCTATTTCTAACTAAAATTAAAACATAGCTTACAACTTTGCTTATATTCAACTGAGTTGTTTTTATTTAGCTGTTAGCTTAGTAGGAAAGGGAGCAAATATCCCATTGGAATCTGCTGTGATGTGAAAAAGCCAAATTATATTCACAGTTTATTACCTGATGAGAATGAAAAAGATTGCATTGAAAACTTTGTGTTGGAAAGTTTCTACGAGCATACATTCATTCACAAGAGTTTACCACTTAAAAAGGGAAAAAGATCCGCACAAGCATGCCAGTGTAAGGATATGCTTTCTAGAATAAATCTTTCTGTGTTGTTATATATTGTTTTAGAGATCCAAGCACTGAAATGTGTGGAATTATCAGAAGGAATAGAATCATTAGAAACATTTCTAACTAAATGGCAGAAATTTTAATTTCTGGATGGAGCTTAACCATTTTTAAGTGACTATTTATCATATAAGTATATATTATATATGCATATATAATACATACATAATTTCAAGCCAATTGTTCACAAGTTGAAATAGATTTTAAGTTGATTTATGTTGTGGCAATTGATGCATGGTTAATCCAAAATAAGTCAACAATTGTTATAAATTGTCTAAATTTATTATTTTATGATATAATTAAAAGTATTAATAACATCCATGTAATATTTTAAAAGTTTTTGTTATATAAATACCCTCATATGACTACCTTGTTTAAGAAATATCAGCATGTCTGTTTCATATATGCCTTTTTCCAAGTACACTCTGGATGCTACAGTACTCTAGATAGAAGGTCTATTCTAAATTTTGTTTTAATCATTTCCTTATTTTTTAAGATAGTTTTCCATCCCCAAATAATGTATCATTGAATTTTGATTGCTTTTCAATTTTATTTAAATGTATTATATTGTATACGTTCTTCTATGATTCACTGAAAGCTGTTTTAAGGATTTATAGTTGTAGTTATCTGTGTGTAATGCAACAATATTCCATTCTTTTTCACTGCTACATGCCATATCTCACTATGTAAGAAAATATAATGAGTAATGGGTTTTCTCACAAGAGATATTTGCACTATTTCTTTTTTTCCCTTAGTTCACAATGTTATTGCTTCTATTTTTGTATGACTCTCCTGGTGCACTTGTACACTTTCTTTATGAGTAAAATTTCTGTGATAGACGGTAGTTCTTTGCCAGAAAATATCAAATTATTTTCTAAAATTCTATTTGGAAAAATCTGAACTTGCAGTAGTGGGATTGCTGCATCAAATGATAGATCCATCTTTATCTTGTTTATCAAAATAAGATAAAAAGAAAAAGAGAAACACAAGATGGTTTCACTCATAGGTATGACAAAGGGAGAATTTAGAATGGGATGCTGCAAATCTACAATCTTTTGAGCATTTCTGCAAACTTCCAAAATCAGCATACAGGATGCAGCAAATTTAGTCCCAATGAGAGAACAAAGAAGTATGGAATTACTTGCTGGAAGAGGGTTTTTTTGTTGGTTGGTTTGTTTGTTTTAGAAGTAAATGACGAATCTCTCAGGATGTTCTATTCCTACCTTCCTACCTCACCTGAAAACACCTGCATGATGGCATGGTCTTGATTATTAAAAACACTCCTTTCTTATCAAATTATTAAGCAAGGGATATAAATTTGGCAACCTCTTAGCAAATGGGAACTCTATCTTGTGCTTTTGCTTTATTTCTATAATAAGCCTATGAACTGCACTTCCTAGTCTCAAGAATTCTTTCTTAAATCAAGTCATTGCTGGACCCCAAGTTGCCCAAGCAATATATTTTGGTGCTCCATGTTGGGCAAGAAGAAATCAATGGTCCTGTGCTGTTCAGTAAGATTTTAACTTTATACCTTTCCCCTATGCCTGGGATGCTCAACTTGCCAATTCAGTCTATTTGGAAACTGCTTCTGGTGTTAGGGTTTGTGTGTAAAGACTTCAGCTAGCACTACTCTTTGGCAGATCTGGGAATCTACCCTTTCACTGAGGCATGAGTACATGGTTGGTGTCTAGACTGAATGCTGCTGATACTCCATCCTTTCCTTTTAGCATGTATAAAACTATGGCTAGCTATACTAAGTTCCTTGGCCCCAGCATCTCTGCCTCTAACTCCCTCAGCTCCTGCACTAGGTACCTTAATTTCCCCTTTCTCCCACTACATGAGGTTGAGCACTAGACCTAGAGGGGCCAACATGGCTAACCACAGGCAGCAACTTCTAACCAACTAGCTAGGTGGCAAGGGCCATTTCTTCTGGGTCACTGCATGGCACTTAATAGGATGCCTGTAACTCCTTGGCTCCAGCAGCATGTGTGTGACTGAAGAACCAACGTAATGGTAAAGAGCCAGGAGCAGGTATGAGCTTATGAATGTGGGGGCAAAAAGAAGCCAGGAAACCCTAAACATTAAGAACATCTTTTTTCACTAAATTTCAAGAGTCACTTTTCTCTCCATTGACCTCGCACCTGCTAGAATCCAGATTACAGCAGAATAGTGGAAGAAAGCTAGTATCCCTTCAGGGGACTATGTTCTTTATCTTAAGGAGACTATGTTCTTTATCCCCAGGGTGGTCTTCTGACCACAGGTGCAACAGAATGGAAAGATGGAAGGATGCCACCTCCCACCTGTTCACAGAGTCCCTTAGACTAAGCCTTCCATTCAGGATGCTTTATTGGTGCACCTTAGAGAAGAAGGGCATCATAGATGTTTTCTTCCAAATATTAAATAAAAGTGGCATTAAATTTTCACAACACCTTTTAAAAATAATCACACAGATCTCTCCACATTAAAAACTGAGCTATAGACTATTTACATGTTAAGAGATCCAGGTCTTTTGTAATGCAAATATAAAGCAGTAAAAGATTTCTAAAACTAGCCTTAGTGATTAAACTCATTTTGGTTTAAACACAGGTATGGGTCTTAAATCAAAAGATGGGACTCTGTTTATATGTAAATAAACTTTTTGTAATGGAACCTAAGAACTGAATCAGATTATTGTAAACATAAAGAAAAAAGTAAACACTTTTAAAATTATGAATAGTGAAGAATGTACTTTGGTTTCCTTTGAAAATCTCATAATCTGAAGAACATGAAAGAATAGGTTTTCTTTTATATCTCTGCAGAAAATTTGGTGAAGCTGACTTCTTGAAGGTGTATGACTTGTTTTTGTCTGGGGACATATTTCTTGGACTTGAGTAATTCTGTGGTTGAAGAGTTTCTTTGTTGGATCTATGTTTCTCCCTACAACTTGCTGGGTTTATTTTGGTGGACTTTCATCCTGATTGGGTGTGTTATTTATTGTTGGGAGTAGATTTATTTTGGATTTGTCCTTAGTTTAAAATGTGTGCTGATTTGAATGAATCCTATGGAATTAAATTTACAAATTGGATCAAAACTTTGAGAGCTCTCAAATCTGAATTTGGCTTATTGGCATAAATAAAAATATTAAGTTGGGAAATTTTGTATATCAGCTGATCTTTTAAAAAGCAATTTTTTAAAGTACCTATAGATGATTATTTTGTCTGGCTTGTGAATTATAGTTTTAAATGAAAAATGTGTTTTTTGTTTTTGTGTCTTCATATATCTTATAAATTTATATGTTGCTAAGATTTATTCATGTGTTATTGCATCAGGAGGATCTCCTTTTATGGTTTCTAAATTCAGGGACTAACTAACTGTTTCTTGGGGGTCAAATGGTTAGGGAAATTTTAATAGGTAGGACTGATTTCAGTTGCATTGTTTAGTTTCAAATGTCATCCTGGCCCTTCCTGGTCAGAAAGGCATTGCTTAAGTAATCTTTAGCAATAAATTTCCTAAGTCTCTAGAATATGTTTCGTAATTTGTAACTGTGGAGAGGTTTGCTAAGTTGTGTTAAATAATGAGAATTAACTAAAATTTTAAATTGTGCCATTAAGATATTGATTCCTAAAGTTAGGTCAGTTTCTATGAGACAATCTAAAAGTCCTAAATCACATGCCCTGTTCCACCTAAGACACTAATCTGTAGGGAAGCATATCATTTGAATCCACCAATCTGACAAAAAAATTGATAAAATAGGCTGCTGATTTGTCTCATTTACATTAGCTTAAAATTAAAAGTTTAAGGTTTAAAAATTCTAATTAATGGGAAAATTAAGTTAATAAGGAAAATATATTTACATGAAAATAAACTAAATTGTGTGTAAGAAAATGAACTTTAAAGTGAAACAAGTGAATCCAAATATGGTGAGCTTGGAAAAAGTCAAATACATTAAAATTAAGCTGTATGGTATGTACATGTGAGCCCAAGCTTTCATTTCTTTCATCTGCAATAAGAAAAATATATTCTTGAATTGTGGTCAACCTTTTAGTAATACATTTTATGCTATTTAAAGTTTACCTAGAAGTAATTTGTCTCAAGGCTGTTATTCTGTCAGATCTGTAATAAAAGTAAGAGTAAAATTAAGTTCTATACAAACTATGAATTTAGTTAAATGAATAATTATTATCATTACTGTGTAACCTTAACTTCTCAAACCTCTCTAAAATAAAATTCTAGATGCATATATATACCCTTAGAGAGCTCATAAGATATATCATACAATGATATTACTTTCTCTTTGTAAAAGTAAAAGCGTTAAATAAATTGGGCTCATTTGGTATAATGCAATCTCATGGGAAATATTGTCAAACTACAGATTAATCCTTGGCTTTCTCAACATTTATTCATATTAAAATCTAATAATTAAGATGTATGCTCTGAAGTTATATAATGTGCTCTTATTATTCTAAAATGGTGTATGTCACTGAATTAGACAAAGTTCCAGGTTAAGTTGTCATTTGTATTATAGATGCATTTTAAACTATGGTCATTTTTAAAGTCTTACTATTTACAAGAACTATCACTTACTATCTTATGTTCAAAAGGATTCATAGAAAGGACTTTAACAAACTGAATATGGAATTGCAGAGGTTATAACAAGCTAAACAGATATCAAAATCAAAAATTTAAATGAAACAAAATGAACTGATGAGAATGAATATTATTATAACTATTTGAATTAAATACTGTAGTTTTTTCTACTTCGAGTTAAAGAGGTTCTTTTTCACTTGTAAACTGAAGCTCTTCTGAGCAGCAATAACCAGAACCGCCAGTGATCTGTGGTGGAGCCACGCCCATGCTTCCTGCAGGTGATCTGAGTGGTGGAGCCACGCCCCTACTTCCTGTAGGTCTCCCCTGTGAAGGCCCACTGCGGCTACTCTTGCTATCCTCAACCTCTCTTTCCATTACATTTAAGAAATAATTTTAACCTGGCTTTCTCCTTTTACATACAGTTTCTCCTTACAGAATGCTGATGTCTTTCTTAGCAAATCTTATCAGTTTCATCCTTTATTGCCTTTAAAGGTCCTTAATAGACAAAATGTGACAAAAGAAATAAGAAGGGAATAGAGGGCTCTAGGATCAGGAACAATAGGACTCAAATTTTTAATTGACTGCCTTTGTCATCAACTCCAGCCAGCTTACTTAGGTGTCAATCAACTAAGAAAAAACTGTCCATCCATCAATGGATGGATGAGAATGACAGGCCATTTAATATTATCATGGCAAAGCTAGTTACTTGAGCAAAAAGTGCCCTCAAATCAAGAACCCACCTGGGCCATACCCAAGTGCAGGAAAACAGGATATATGAAAAGTGTTCTTGTCTCCAAAGTGAAAAGAGATCATCCTTTCACAGTCCAGCACATGCACTGATGAAGATCAAAGAATGGGGCCCAATGAACAACTTGACTCTCAACTATTCATCCCAATGGTTTTGCCTCAGGTAACTCTGAATGCTGGTTGTAAAAACTTTAATCTTATTATAAGAGAGTCATTTTGTCCTCACCCAGCAGTTTTAATCCCAATTTAATCTTCTCCTTATTAGGTTATGAATATAAATGAAGATGCCTAGTTTACTCTTGGGTTTTTTTTTTTATTATTCTATTCTCTGTAAATTGTTTAACATAAGTAATACTTAAAATCCCAGATTTCCTTAATTTTTAAGTGTTTGGACAAAAAGACTTTTATGTCTTTAGTAACATCACATAATCCATATACATGTCAGAATCAGGTAAAAGCTGGTCCTCAGTCTAAAGCATGCTGTTCTTTAAAATTGCCTTAAGCATCTTTAGAACTGTTTGCCTCAAAGGTTTGTCTCTAAGTTTTCATATATGTATTAAATGTTATACATTGGTCTGTCTTCTTTAAGCACCCCTAAGTATATTTCAGGTAGTCATACTGCTGTGACCAAACCTTTTTAGTGAAGCTTTGTAACTTCTTCAAGTTGCCTCAAATCAATGAAGATTTGTTGTAAAAATCTTAAAGTTTAATAACTTAATTGCAGAAACTGTCTCAAGTAAACTTCAGGGACTTCAATGTTTCACCAAAATGTGTAAATACTTCAAACCCATTACTATTCACTTTTACATTTTAAACAAGGATTCACAGTCTTGCTGAGTAAATTAAAGTAACAACTGGAAGTTCTACACTCCAGTTAAATAATAAAAGAACAAAATTCATTATGTGTCTAACTTCTATTTCTCCACTCTGGCTTCACCTTATTTCACCTTACTTAACTAAGGTTTGAATGCAAGACAGAAAGGAGCCTGTTTTAACAGGGACAGTCTTAACTATGTTCCATTTCTTTAATCTGAAGTATTTTATTTTAATTATTTTTATATTTTAAAGTTTACTAACTTCTTGTATACTTGTAACTAGGACAGGGACTGCCTATTCTACTTTCCTGGGTAATTACACTCAAATTTTCCGTTAATCTGTCTCAAATGTCTTAAAGCCTGAAAACTGTGGCCTGTCCTAAAAACTCTTTTTTATCTGAAATATCTTGCTTAAGGTATGAATCTTAATGTATTATCTATACTTATCTCTCTTATGCCCAAGGAACCTGTCTCCAAGTCACAAAGACAACTGTTCTTGACAAGAGTCTATTAAGTCTAAGTAGTACTGCATCCCAATTTTGCAGTGTAGTAACCTATTCTGGTTCCTAGACGATATGAAATCTATGTCCCTGTTCATGGAAGCAGTTCCATAAAATAGACTGTCAGACCTCCTTGTCCCAGAGATTTTAAGGGTCAGAATATGGCTAGGGGGAAGAATAAAGGGATAATTTACAATGGGATGCTGCATAGCTGCAATCACCTCACATTTCTGCGAATTTCCAAAATCAGCATACAGGATGGAGCAAATTCAGCCCCAATGAGAGAACAAAGAAGTATGGAATTCCTTGGCACCAGTGGTTTTTTAAAGAACTAAACTGAGAAATCTCTAATGATGGTTTATTCTTATCTCACCTGAAATCACCCACAGCAATGGCATGGTCTTTGATGATTAGAAACACTCCTTTCTTATCAATAGGAAGAGAAGGAATATAAATTTGGCAGTCTCTTTGCAAATGGTGCAGCACTTTCTGCCCATGGGAACTTAATTTCACCCTTTACTTTTGTTTTCTTTTCTATATTAAACTTATGAACTGCACTTCTTAACATCTCAAGAATTCTTTCTTGAATTGTGTCATAGCCAGACCCCACACTGCCCCATTAACAGATGGAATACAATGAAATGAGGCAAAAATGAATATATAAATTGCAACAGAAATAACAGACACAGGTCTATGGCTGGGAAGGAAAGAGAAAATTGTGATGGTGAAAGATTCTTGAACTCTGGTGTTGAGTTTGGGGTGAAATATAGACTGAAATGCAATTTTATTAACAAAATGAATATGGCAGTGTGAACAAAATAAATAATAAATATTATTGGTAAAAAAAGTTAACTACATATTGAACACTCATCCTTAAAATAGACTTCTGATTAGAATAATCATGGTAGAGATATCCTGTAACATATTTAATCAGATCCTTCTTGTTGAATATTAGGTTGATCTGGATCTTTTAACCATTATAAATAATGCTGCTATAAATGCTTTGTATTTGCATCTCGAAAAAGATTATATAAGTGCAGCATCCCATTCTAAAACCTTTCTTATCAAAAGGAATGCCTTTTAAAAGAGTGAAAAAGAATTGTGAACATGGAAGTTTTAAATGAGACAACAGGTAGGAAAGGGCATTTTGTGAAACTTTCCAATCTCTGTGAGATTGTTCTTGTCACCTGTCAAAGAAATTTATGGTTTTTTTAAACCTTCCTGCAGTCTGTGAAACAGTTCATGGTACCAGTTGAAGAAATTTACGACTTCTTGTTTCCTGGGGAGGCCTGATCCGTGGATGTGAAAAACTTACAGAAATGCTTTGCTGGGGAATCCTGATCCATGGATGTTAGAACTTACAGAAAGATTCCTTTTAATCTTTCCCTGATCAAGACCAGCGATACACTCTCCTGGAGCTGAGTGACTTTCCCTGTCAGTAAGTACTACTATACTTGGGACGGACTTTCAGTTGCTTAACCAAAAACCTTGAAGAGTGGTAGAAAGAGGGATAGTCTCCTCATAAACTGAGACTCTGCTATCACATGGCGCTAGTTGGAGGAAAGTCGGGGAAATACCCGTTCCCATTACTTTTAGCACACTTGCATTGCTCTCAAAAGAGAATCCTTCATCACTAGGGTTAGGCTGGAGCACCCTCTGCATCTCAGATACCAACACAAGCCAAATTAGCAGGGACCACCATGGAGATTCAAGTATTGATGTGACTAAATTTGTGTTTTTCAGGTAAATACCCAAAAGTGGGATAACTGGATTGAAATATCTACTTTTAATTTTTTGAGGAAGCTTCATACTGCTTCCCATAATGCCTGCACCAATTTACACTCCCACCAACAGTGTGAGTTCACTTCTCTCTACACACTCTCAAACACTTGTTCTTTCCAATCTTTTGAATAATATTCATCATTCTCACAGATGTGAAGTGGTACCTCATTTTTTTATTTGCATTTCCCTAATAAGAGATGATGAACATCTTTCTAAGTACCTGTTGTCCATCTGTATATCATCTTTGGAATGTTGAACCATCTTTATATCATCAGAATAAATCCTACTTGATCATGGTCTATGTTTTTTTCCCTTTTTAATTCAAAATTTATTTACCTATCTTTTATTTAAGTAAACTTATCTTAGTATGCAAGCTTCATGTGTACCACAAAATAGTTTGACATCTGTATAAACTACACTGGTCACCACCTCAAGGCTAGTTTCTATCAGTCACCATTCAGTTGACCTCATTTACCCATTTCACCAGCTTCCTAATCCCCTTCCCCACTGGTAGCCAATCTATTCTCTGTATTTATGAGGAGATTTTGTTTTGCTGTGTTATTATATTCCATATATGAGTGAAATTATAAGCTTTTTTCTTTCTTCATCTAACTTATTTCACTTAGTATAATATCCTCCAAGTCCATCCATGTTGTCACAAATGGCAGGTTTCATTATTTTTTATACTGAGTATTATTCCACTATATGTATCATCTAATCTCATTTTATTATCAATTAATGAATATTTAGTTTGTAAATAGTGCTGCAATGAACATAGAGATATGTATATATCTTTTTAAATTAGTGTTTTCATATTCTTCAGGTAAACACCCAGACATGGAATAGTTTGATTATATGATAGTTCAAGTCTTAATTTTTTGGAAAAATTTCTATACTGTTTTTCATAGTGGTTGTACCAATATACATTCCCACTAACAGTTTACCAAGATTCCCTTTTCTCCCATTCCTTGACAATCCTTGTTGTTTCTTATTGTTTTATTGTTTCCAGTCTTTAGATAATAGTCATTCTCATGGGTATGAGATGCTACCTCATTGTGGTTTAGATTTGCATTTCCCTAGTAACTAGTGATACATCTTTTCATGTGCCTGTTAGCTCTCTATTTGTCTTCTTTGTAGAAATGTCTTATACAGATCCATTGCCCATTATTAATCAGATTTTTTTTTTGTTTTGGGGCTGCTTTTCATATAGTTTGGCTATTAACCCTTTATCAGATGTATGATTTCCAAATATCTTCTCCCATTCAGCAGTTGCCTTTTAGTTTTGATAATGGTTTCCTCTACTGTACAGAAACATTTTAGTTTGATCTAGTCCAATTTACTGATTTTTGCTTTTGCTTCCCTTCCTGTTAGAATCAAATCCACAAAAGTTTTGCTAAGACTAATGTCAAGAAATGTACCTTTCTGTATTGTATTGGTTTCAGATCTTATGTTCTAGTCTTTAATCCTGAGTCAAATTTTGGTGTGGCATAGGATAGTGGTCTAGTTCTACTTTTTGCATGTGATTGTCCAGTCTTTCCAATATTCATTTATTAAGGAGACGTTCCTTTCTATATTTTGTGTTCTTAATAACTTTGTCATAAATTAGCTGTCCATGTATGACGTGGGTTTATTGCTAGGCTTTCACTTTCTGTTGATATGTGTGTCTCTTCTGCCAATATTATACTGTTTGATTACAATAGGTTTTGTAGTATAATCTGAAATCAAGGAACATGTCATCTACAACTTTATTCTTTTTTATTTTATTCTTTTTTATTTTTATCCAGTGTTTTTTGTAGTTCCATACAAATCAGAGTGTTTTTGTTCTATTTCCATGAAAAATGCCATTAAGATTTTGATAGAAATTTCATTGAATTTATAGATTGCTTTAGTTAATATGGACATTTTAACCATGATACTTTTTCTAATCCATGAACACAGAATCTTTCCATTTATTGTGTCTTCTTCAATTTCTTTCAACAATGCCTTACTGTTTTCAGTGTAATAGGTCTTTCATCTCCTTGGTTAAAGTCACTCCCATGTGTTTTATTCCTTTTTATGCTATGTTAAATAAGATTTTTTTCTGATGGTTTGGTGCTAGTGTGTAGAAATGCAAAGTTCTTTTGATATTGATTCTGTAACTTGCAAATTTACTATATTAGTTTGTTATTGCTAGTAGTTTTCTGGTAAAGTCTTTAGGATTTTCAATGTAAAACCACATCATCTGCAAATAGTGACAGTTTTTCTTTTTCTTCTCCAATTTGGATAACTTTCGTTTCCTTTTTTTTTTAAATTTTTATTTATTTATCTATTTTTGTCTAATTGCTCTAGCTAGGACATCCAATACAATGCTGAAAAAGATGACAAAAGTAGGCATCTTTGTCCTATTCCTGATCTCAAAGGAAAAACTTTTGGTTTTTCATAAAGTAGAGTCAGTTCTGAGTTTGTTATATATGATCTTTATTATATTGATATACTTTCCTTATATACCCATTTTATTGGGAGACTTTTTAGCCTATAGATGGTTGTTAAATCTCAAATGTTTTCTTAGCGGCTATTTAGACAACCATGTGATTTTTATCCTTCATTTTGTTAAAGTGCTCTATTACCTTGATTGATTTGCATATGGCTGTGGGGCTACATGTAGCCGATCCACCACCTGGGATATGGTGACAAGGTAAGGAGCTTTAGCCCTAGTGACTCTGAGACGGTTGTGGGCCACAGCAAGATCAGAGCACAAGACTATGATCCCAGGGCTTTGATCTGTGGCTCTGTGGGGTGCCCAGATATGAGTGGTTCTGACTGATACCTGGCAAGGAGGTACACGTGTGCAGGCTCTGATCCCAGGTGTTCAGGAAGCTCCTATGAGGTACAGGTGCTGGGATTCTCACCCTTCCTATGCTTAGAGGTTAAAGAGACAGAGCAATTGCTTCCATCTGCACAAGCACCAGCCAGAAGGAGGCTAAATGCCAAGATGTTGCTAGGCAGGGCCTCCGTTCCTGCAAAAATTCCTCACCAGTTCCTGTCCCTCTGACTGTGGGATTTAAGGTGAGTCCATTATTCTTCAGATTTGCTCTGGGTGCTTTCAAACTGCTGATTGTTGCTGTGTCTTGCTGCTAACATATCTTTATGAGGCCCCCTTAGGAGTGGAATCTGCCTCATAGCCCTCTGTTTCTCATTGGTTTTTAAAGCTTGAATTTTGGGGGCCTTGTCACTCTTCTGTACATGCATGAGTGTGAAACTGTCCCCTGGCTGGGTATTTGTGGGATCGCTCCCCACCTTGGTCCCTGTGCAGGGGTGACTTTTGGTGAGACCACATCTCAGACTGCACTACTTTTTTCATGTCACTTTTGTATTCTGTCTGTGGAGGTTTTGAATAGTCAGCCACCAGGTCTGTCTGAGTGAATTGTTCCATGTGTAGAACTACTGTGTATGTGGGAGGAGGTGAGTTCAGGCTTTCTCTGTGCCACCATCTTCATTCTTCCTCATGCTTTTGTTTGAAACAGAACACCTGTTTATCTAAAAGACAGGGATTCACAAACTTGCCTGTCATTCTTGTGCTAATCTCTGTATCATCTCAATTTCAGAATGTGTGCCAAGAATCCAGCACCTCTTTTTTAATGTATTGTTGAATTGAGTTCAGGTAATATTTTGTTGAGAAATCTGTGTATACAGTCAAGGATACTGACGTGTGTGTGTTTGTGTGCGTCTTACCTGATTGTGGTATCAAGGTGAGTCTGGCCTTATAAAATGAATGTGTAAGTATACCCTCGTCAATTATTTGAAGAGTTTGCGAAGTATAGGTATTACATTTTGTCCTGTGAAGTTGTCTGATCCTGGAATTTTATTTTGGGGGAAGTTCTTGATTTACTGATTCAATCTCCTTACTGGTAGTCTGTTCAGATATTCTATTTACTTTTCATTTGGTCCTGGAAGTCCATATGATTCTAGCACTTTATCCATTTCTTCCTGATTATCCACTTTGTTGGCATATAATTGTTGGTAGTAGCCTCTTATGAGCCTTTGTATTTTTGTTTTGTCAGTTGAAATTTCATTTTTTATATTTATACCCTGTTTTTTTCTTGATGTATTTAGCTCCAGGTTTGTTGATTTTGATCATTCTTGGTTTTATTGATGTTGTCTATTGTGTTTTTTGACTCATTTATTTCTGCACTGATCTTTAATATTTCCTTGCTCCTACTAATTTTGGGGCTTAATATTCTCTTTTTCTGGTTCCTTTGGGTATTATATTTATTTCAGCATTTTCTTGTTTCTTTATGTGGGCTTATGTTGCTATGAACTCCCCTTATAACTTGTTGCTATATTCCATAGACTTTTTTTCATTTATTTTATTGTAGAAACTTATTCTTCACGTTAAAATAAGTTCCTATATTTAGGCTCCCCAATCCTCCTATATATGCCAACACACCCTGCCCTCCACCAAATCAACAAGTATTCTTCACCATTATCCAGTGGGCTCTGCCACCATTTGCACCCCCTGCTGCCACATCCCATTCCCTGTTGGTAACCTCAGTTGTTGTTTTTTCAAGTGTCCAAGGGTTGGTTTTATTTCATCTGTTCCTTTGTTTTTTCTATTCACATTCCACCTATGAGTGATGTCATCTGGTTTCCGTCTTTCTTCTTTTGACTTATTTCACTTAGCATCATCCCCTCTAGATCCATCCATATTGATTCAAATGACAGGATTTCATCTCTTCTAAGGTTGGTGTAGTATTCTATTGCACATATGTACCACATCTTTATCCAGTCATCTGATACTGGGCACTTAGGTAGTTTCTAGTTCTAAGTTATTGTGAATAGGGCTGCAGCAAACATGGGGGGAGGTGCATAAATCTCTGTGAATGAGTAACTATATCTTTTGGGTAAAAACCCAGAAGTGGGATCGTGGGATCATATGGGTCTACTATCTTCAAATTTTTGAGGACTCTCCATACTGTTTTCATAGGGGTTGTACCAATTTGCACTCCTACAAACAATGTAAAAGCATTTTCTTTTCTTCACATCCTCACCAGCATTTGTTGTTTCCAGACTTTTGGGTAATAGCCAGTTTTTCAGGTGAAAGGTGATATTACATTGTTGTTTTGATTTGCATTTCCCTGATAGCCAGTGAGTAGGAACATCATTTCATGTGCCTGTATATCCTCTTCGGAAACAAAGTCTCTCCAATTCCTCCCCCCATTTTTTGATTTAATTGCCTATTTTTCTTTTATTGAGTTTTATGAGTTCTCTGTATATTTTAGATATTAAGTGAAGGAAGCAAACTATTTTATGACTGCCTCTACAAGATATCCCAAGACAGAAGGTGTAGTAGCTAATGTTTACGGTCTTTCCTTCCTTGGCATTATTGTATTATCTCATTGTAACCCAGGCCTATAAAATAAATCAAGGACCCTAGGTCAAGGTCACTGCTCTTCAACCAGAGAGGAGTGTCCCACTTGTCCCCCACTTTTCTGGTTGTATGTTGTCTGTCTTTCTTTAGGCTCCTGTAGCCCCCTTTCAGGTACCCTTTTGAACAGCTGCACAGGCCGCGGCAATTAAGTCCTTGTCAGAAATGTGAAATGTGAATATCTTCTCCCAATTAGTAGGTTGCCTTTTGGTTTTAGTGATGTTTTCTTCACTGTGAAGAAGGTTTTAGTTTGATGCAGTCCCAGTTTGTTTTTCTTTTTGCTTCCCATGATGCTGGAATTGAGTCCCCAAAGGCCTCCCTAATGCTGATGTCATGGAATGTCCTGCCTATGTAGTCTTCCAAGAATTTCATGGTTTCTGGTTTTATGTCCAAGTCTATAATCATTTTGAGTCAATTTTTGTGAATGGTGTTATAGAGTGGTCTGGCTTCATTCTTTTGCATGTGGCTGTCCAGTTATCCCATCACTATTTACTGAAATGTCTTCCTTTCTCCATTGTATGCTGTTGATTCCTTTGTCATAGATTAACTGACTGTAAGTGAGTGTGTCTGTTTTTGATGATTCAGTTCTATTCCACTGATCTGTGTCTCCGTTGTTATTCCAGCACCATACTATTTTGATCACTATTGCTTTGTATTACAGTTCAATGTCTGGGAGTATAATCTCTCCAGATAATTGCTCTCATAATTGCTTTGGCTAGTCAAGGTCTTTTGTTATTCCATAAAAATTTGAAGATATTTTTGTTTTATTTCCTGGAAATAAGACCATGGGATTTTAATGGGAATTTCATTAAATATGTATATTGTTTTATATAAGCTGACCATTTTAATGATTTTTTTTTTCTTCCCAGCCATGAGCAGGGGATGTCTTTCCATCTCTTTGTAACCTCCTCTATTTCTTTTAAGGAGGACTTGTAGTTTATGTATGGGTCTTCTATGTCCTATGTTAAGTATATTCTAAGATATTTGAGTCTTTTTACTTCTATTATAAATGATATGATTTTCTTGATTTCATTTTCTTTTAGCATGTTTGCATATAAGAATGTGATGGATTTTTGTGCGTTGATTTTGTAGTCTACCACTTTACTGTATTTTTTGATAAGTTATGGTAGTTTTTTGACAGAGGTTTGAGGGTTTTCAACATATATATATGTATATATATACATATATATGTGTCATCTGTGAATAATGAGAGTTTTACTTCCTCCTTTCCTATTTGGATTCCATTTAATTCTTTTTATTGCCTCATTTCTCTGGCTAAGACCTCCAGTATGATACTAACTAGCAGTGGTGACTGTGGACAGCCTTGCCTTGTTCCTGAACTTAGAGCAAATACTTTCAATTTTTCACCATTGACTATGATGTTGCCTGTGGGTTTGTCACATATGGCCTTTTTCACACTGAAGTATGTACCTTCTATCCCCATTGTTATACAGGATTTTTATCATAAGTGGGTGTTTAATCTTTTCAAAAGCTTTCTCTGTGTCTATAGGTATGATCACGTGTTTCTTTTTCTTTGCTCTTGTTGATGTGATGTATTACATTAATGGATTTGCATATGTTGAACTGTGCTTGTATCCCTGGGATAAATCTCATTGTGTCATGATGGATGATTTTTTTGATGCATTGTTGGATTCAGTTTGCTAATATTTTGTTGAGAATTTTTGTATCTATGTTCAGTAGAGATATTAATCTGTAATTTTCTTTCATACTGATGTCTCTACAAGCTTTTGGTATCCATGATGTTAGCCTCATAGAAAGTATCTATAAGCATTCCCTGTTCCTTAATGTTTTGGAAGAGTTTGAGAAGAATAGGTATTAATTCCTCTGTGAAGACTTGGTAAAAACTCATTAAAAATGTCATCTGGACCTGGGCTTTTATTTTCAGGGAGACCTTTGGTTATATCCTCAATATCTTTGCTTGTTATGATTCTGTTTCGGTTTTCCAGTTCTTCACAGCTTGGTCTTGATAGACTATGTTTTTCTAAAATCTTGCAGGTCCTCAAGGTTGTCTACTTTGTTGGCATAGAGTTGTTCATAGTAGTTTTTTAGGATGTTTTGTTTTTCTGTGGTATCTGTTGTAACATCTCTGCTTTCAATTCTGATTATAGTTATGAGAGTTTTCTTTTTTCCTTTGAGAGTCTAGCCAATGTATTGCCAATTTAGTTTATTTTTTCAAAGAACCAACTTTTGATTTCATGGAGCTTCTGGATTTGTTTTGTTTTGTTGTCTATTAAATTTATTTCTGCTCACATTTTGATTATTTTTTTCTTCAACTGGTATTTGTCTTTTTTTCCCTTCTTTCTGTATTTATTTTAAATGTAGAGTTAGATTGTTTATGTGAAATTTTTCTTCTTTCTTGTGGTAGGCCTGGATTATTATGAACTTCCCTCTTAGAACAACTTTCACTGTATCCCATAGATTCTGGTAGTTCGTGTCTTCATTCTCATTTGTCTCCAAGCATTTTTTTAAGTTCTTCTTTGATTTCCTCTTTGATTTTAACCGAGTCATTCAGAAGTCATTGTTTGCTCTCAAATTAATTTGGGGTCTTCCAGCCTTATTTTTGTGTTTGAGTTCTAATTTTAAGCCATTGTGGTCAGAGAAGATGCTTGGTATGATTTCAATCCTTGTAAATTTGGTGAGACATGCTTTGTATCCCAGTATATGAAATATCCTTGAGAATGTTCCATGTGCACTTGACAAGAACATGAAATCCAGTCATTGGATTGTTTAGTAAATGTCTATTATATCTAACTGTTCCAAATGGTCACTTAAAGCTGTTGTTTCCCTGATAATTTTCTGCCTGGTTGATCTGTCTATTACTGTAAGTGGGATATTGAAGTCTCCTACTATGATTGTGTTGCTGTTGATGTCTCTCATCATTTCTAATTATACTTGCTTAATATATTTTGATGCTCCTTCATTTGGTACATATGTTTATTATCATTATGTCGTTTTGCTGGATTGACCCCTTAATCATTATACAATGTCCATCTCTGTCTGTTATTGTATTTTTTAGTTGGAAGCCTGTTTTATCAGATATACACATGTTCTATACATATTCCCGCTCTTTTGTGGTTGCCATTTGAGTTTAGGATAGTCTTCCAATCATTGACTTCGAGTCTTTATCTTTTAAAAGATGGTGAGTTTCCTGAATGCAGCAGAAGGTTTGGTTATGCTTTTTAATCCATTCAGCCACTCTCATTTGATTGGTGAGTTCAGTCTATTAACATTTAGGGTGATTATTGATATGTAGATGCTTATTATCATTTTGTAATTTGTCTTCTATGTATCATTCCAGAGAGTCTTTCTTCTTCACTTTCTCTTTTTAGATGAGCTGGGTGTGGTTGTGTTTGATTGGCTTCCCTCTTTGTTCTTCTCTTTGTTTTTTTCTTGGATATGTACTTTGAAGCTATTAGCATTAAGAATTATATGTTTATTTCCTATTTTTATTTTAAAGCAGATTAATCTTTCACTCATTCTAACCATCCACATTTTTGTTCTCTTCTCTGCCTCCCCACTTAAAAAATTTGCTGTCTTACTGTTTTAAAGTAAGTTTTATTTGCACTTTAAAAAAGCATCTTTTAGTATTTTTTTATAGAACTGTTTTGTGATGATAAATTCCTTTAACTTTTGCTTACTGGAAAAGCTTTTTATCATTGCTTGGTGCTTAATGATAATCTCACATAGTATAATATCCTAGGTTGAAAATCCTTTTCTTTCTGCCTTTTGAATATATCATGGTCTATAGAGTTTCAGTTGAAAAATTCACTGTCAATCTCAAAGGAACTTTTTTCTCTTGGACTCGTTTTTCTCTGGGTGCTTTTAACATTCTTTCTTTATCAATTGTATTTTTGACATTTTAATGATGGTGTGTCTACATGTAGGTCTGCTTGGGCTTCTTTTATTAGGAATTGTTGAGCTTCCTAGGTCTTGATGCTTGCTTCATTCTTCAGGTTTGGGAAGTTTTCTGCTATTACTTCCTCACATATAATTTCTGCCCCCTTTTATCTCTCTTCTCCTTCTTTAACACCTAGACTGCAATTTTAAAAAATATTATCCCATAGGTATCAGATGCTGTCTTCATTTCTTTACATTCTTTTAAATCTTTGCTGGTTTGCTTGAGTGCATTCCTCTGCCCTATCTTCTAGCTCACTGATTCTATTGGGAGCTTCATCCATCTGATTCTTGAGTCCCTCTATTGAATTCTTTAGGTCAGCTATTGAGTTCTTTATTTCTTTGACACCTGTTTTGAGCTTTTTAATTTCTTCTCTCACTTTTTTGTTGTTCTCTTTTTCTTCCTCAATTGTTTTCTTAATTTTCACAAATATTTTTTAATTACTGTTGCTCTAAATTGATCCTCAGGTAGTTTTCAGACCTCTGTTGTATTCATGTTTTCCCCTAGAATTTTGACTGGAGTCATCATTTCACATACATTTCTCTGTAATTTTGCTCTGTTTGGCATTCTCTTTATGTTTCTATGAATTAGGTTTTTCTTCAGTGATGGCCTCATATAAGGTATTGAGTTGACCAAGTCAGCCTGGGTCTTGGTTTGGACACTGGGATATCTTGAGTTTTGTGGCATCATAACTGGATTTGTTAATGTTCTTAGTGGGCCCTCTGTTGCTGTCCCAAAGTTCAGTCTATGTAGTTTGTGTGTGAGGGTTTCAGAGCCTACTCCCAGTGTTCCAGCTCTGAACCACAATGCTGTTGGCCCACATCAGTAATCGGGCCGCAGTTCACTTTCACCCATAAGGTGGCAATAGTTGGTGACATTGACTCACTCTGTGACTTTTGCCTTTAAGTCTGAGGCTGAGATTTTCAGTGGGTGGGTACTATGGCTCCAAGGAAATATGGTGGGAGGGGTTGATGATGGGAGATACCCTTAGCTGCCTTTCAGTTATAGTGGTGCCCAGAGTAATTTTCTCACCAGGTCTCCTGCTCAAACCACCAGGGACTGGTGCCTCTCCAACCCTGTGTCTAGACCCTCTCCTCTGCCTCTGTGTCCTGGTCAGGCTGGGTGGGCTCTCTGATGATTTTGCAATCCTGAGAAGGCTGGTTCTTCCCATATTCCACCTCCCCACTCCCCCAAGCCACAACCAAAATCCAAAACCTGAGTCTATGCTATAGCTCTGATCCTGGACGTTTTTGCCTTCCCTTTATTGTCATGATTGTTGCTATGTCTTTATAGTCTCTGCCTGCTTTTCTTTACTGTTTGTTTCTGGAACATAGGTCAATTTCTAGTTTCTCTATGGGGCAGACATGAGTCTCACTCCTACTAGGTCACCATCTTGACTGAAAATCTCCGTATGCCATAGGTTTTTGTAGGTCAAACTTCCATTTTCATGTTTCAGGTTATTCTTTGATTTTTTTTAATTAAGATAAGGTGCAGGCAGTAATGAAGGCCAGTAACCAAGCAGGCAGAGAAAAGAGAAAGAAGTTGTTTATTTTTATTTAATTGTTCACACTGGTTGTTTCCTACTCAGACCTGGAAATCAAACTAGAGGTATGTGGCCTGTGCTCCTTCAGAGATGCTTGACATAATTGCTACTCCATCAGGGTGTGCTTGATTTGTTTTTTAATGTATTCTTTGATTCAGTAGTTTTCTTCTTTTACATTATTTCTAGTTTCATTCAGTTATAGTTAGAAAAGATGCGTAATATAATTTACACTTGTTTTGTGGTCTAATATGTAATTGATTCTGGAAAACATTCCATAGACATTCAGAAGAGTATATTATGCTAATTTGTTCCATTTACATTTAGGGTGTTTACTGATATATGAGGACTTGTTATTGACATTCATCTGTTGTCTGATTCTGTTTCTTGTTGATAGGTATTTTCTTGTCTCTTGAACCTTTGTCGTTGTCTAGGCAGCCTAGGTCATTCTCAGTAGGTCCCTATTGTTGAGGGCATATACCAAGATTTGCCAGTGTTCTAAGGAAATGATCTCTTTTAGCACCAAGTTTCAGAGTGTTTGGAGACCAGACTCTCAGGTATCAGTTTTTGAAGTATGCCAGTATGTGTGGTCCAGTGGGTTGACATTATAAAACCTTATAACCTCCAGACCCAGTGACATGGAAGTGTCCCCTTGGGGACAGATGATTCTACGATCGCCTTCCTTTGAGTTATTACTGAGCACCAATGAAGCCAAGGAAGAGGGCACAGATAGAATCCTTTGGCCTATATTCCCTGCTAGGACCTCCAGTATCAATTGTGTGGTGGCAGGCTTGTGTGGGGCCAGGAAGTTGTCACATGATGTTAAGCAGTACCAAGAAACCCCCACTAAGTGGTACTGAGGAGGGCCAGTCAGAGGGTGAACCTTGCTCAGTTCTGTGTGCGCTGCCTTCTGGTGTGTGACAAATGTGCTAGCAATATAAGGGGTATGTTAAAAGAGTGTTCCCCCACTCTGGCTCCAACCAAGTAGGATAAAACACAAACATGGTACCTGCCAGTGCTTCCACTCCCAGAGAAATTTCCAATAGACCATTGCCTCCTGGCAGCCACTTTAAAGTGAGCACATGAGATTCCTTCTTCTATGACCTAGGAACTTTCTAAATTTCTACTTTTTCACTAGACGTCAGTGAGTGAGTCTTTGTTCCCTACCACCTCTTGGGTATCCTGATTGAAAGAACTGTTGTTCTTTAAAGCCAGACTTTTGGGAGACTGATCTCCCTGGTATCGGTACCAAGGTTTGGGGAACTTGGTTGTAGAGCACAGACTTCTCACTCCTCAGAGAGGAAAACTATTTGTGAAATCCCCCACCAACTTTGGGTTGGGGTGTTGGGCATGAGATTTCTGGTAAGACAGTGTTTCTGCCTCATCTACCCTTTTCATTTTTTGGTGCTTTGATCTGTTGATGTGGAGGTGCTATTCAGCTGTAATCACTTTATTTCATAGGAGATTTTGCCATTTTTCATTATAGATTTATTATGTCAGTGGAAGACGGTGAGTGCAGGCTCTTTCTACACTGTCATCTTGAAATGACTCTGATAATATATTCCTTATTGTACTGTTATGGGATTAAATGAAGTAATTTGTACAGAAGCTCAATATATTTCACTATTATTGATATTTCATGGCTTAAGGTCCATGTTTTCATGGAATTTGAAATTTCTAAATACTTTCACAAATATTTCCCATTCAGTGATCATGCTCCTATGAGGTAGTGACCATATATACTTTACAAATGTGGAAGTTGAATTATATTTAAGAATGCTAAACTGAGTAATAACATAACTTAAACAAAATACTAAGTGTCTAGATTTCTTGGTGAGTATGCTTCCATTACTTGACATACTTAGAAGTCAAGTTTGAACCCAAATTGTTGACTGACACAATTAGTCTTTCTATTATTCTTGTGCTACAGTAATTAATACTAGTAACTTCTGATGTAGATGCCTTTATAGTAGAATTTGTTCACATTCCAAAATTTGAGACTAGGTTTTACTACACTAGATATAGGATCAATGGTATCATATTAGAATGATTCATTATTCCTTTGTCTGCAAGTTGTTGCAGACTTGGGAGAATTTAAGTGGTTGAACTTTTTCTTTTGTTCTCTCCTTTCTGTCCCTGTCATCTGCTTTTCATGATGCCTAGTTATTTTGTGATGCCCTAACTTCTCCTTTCATATTAAAATTGAACAATCACTACTTCTCTGAAGATAATCTAGTTTCTTTACAACTAAAATTTTGTTATTGGGCCACTGAGAACATAGAATGTCCACCTGGAGTTTCTCACTGAGCTATATGCACTTATCTAGTCATTAGGATTTCAACTTTGCTTTTACAATTGTGTATTGTCGAGGCTGTGAAATTTTAGTTTGTGCCAAGAAATAATGCTTAAACATGTTTCTATTTGATTTTGTCTAGAGCTTTTTGTTTTGTTTTACTACTTTTAAGTAGCAGGTTAACAATCTCAACTAAAGAATTTTCCCCAAATTTCTATTTTGAGGACTTGGAGGAAAGAAGATGAGTAAGAGTTTTGTTCTTGTTCAAAGAGAAGGCAAATTAGTGTTTTATATCAATGTGCTTCCAGGATGGTTCAATAAGACTATCTAAAATATTTTTATATTTGAAATAAATTTGCCAATCAGTAAAGCAGGATCAGTCTATTAGGTTTGCTTGCTTATTTTTTGTTAATTTGCATTAACCATTGTTTGACTGAATTTACTATATGTGAAAGCTTTTGACCTTTAAATTGTACTTTATGATCTTTTGACTTCATTTAGTATCAACCTCCAGGCAGCAATTTGAAATTTTAGGCATGTTGAAACTTGCAGGAAAAAGATGGAACTCCCTTTCACCATTCTTCGCTGACCTATAATTTGCAAAGATGACAATCTCCCTCTAGAGGTTTGGAATATCCCAGACCTATTTTCCATCCACTGTCACTAGTCTTAATTGAAGGCAGCTGCAAATTCACAGGACAGTAATTTTAAGGTCTCTAATTTTTGTTTAAAGGTGAGAGAAAAGAGTAAAGTTAATGAAATGATTAAAAGTTTCCATAAATAACAATGGACATCAACATGTCCTGCGGGAAGTACCAACTCTTGCATCAGTTCTCAGCAAAGTACTGTAGTATATTCTCAGAGAGACTTATCTATAACACAATTATAGTGTGCTCTCGTTTGCCAGTATGCATCACTTTGTCACTGTCCTCTTTCCATTTTTCAGTATGTGTTTCCTAGTTCAGGATGGAGACTTTATTTCTAATCTATGCCTTTCTATTGCTGCAAGTAGTGCAGGTCTTGCCTTTTGGAGCAACTACCTGTCCTCCAGCACTTGACATCACTTTAAATCAGAACCAGTTTAAATATAGTCTTGAAGTTAGATTAGGTTAAATGAAGTCTTTAAATCAGAAGTAATTGAATGTATATCCTGTTCCTATACATCCAAGTCCTTCCAGAGATGTGTGTCCACTAACTAAACTTTTGCAGGCACGCATAATTACATATTCCCATTTAGTATAGGACTCCAAAAGGTTAATTCCAGGAAGGAATTTAGTGGGAATGTTAGAATTGCAGATAGACTGGCAGGAAACGAAAGTTTCTCCAGTGGAAATTGCTTTTGTACACATTAACTTATATTCTTTTGTAAAAGATTTTTCTTATTTATGTCCCACACACCATGGTAAGATACTTGGTAACAGGTTTTCCATAAAATTGTAGATATTTCAGAGATTTTCTTATAAATTCTAGGTAGTGAGTCAGCCATGAGCAGGGAAGCATGGGAGAGGACAACAAAGTCCTCCAATCAAAAAGGCAGCAGATAGTGAGTGGTGCCAATATGACATCCTCCAATAAGTTTAGAGGGGGAAACACTAGGATGCCCCTGGGCAGGGATAAAGGGTACCAGGCTCCTTAAAAACTTCAGCCTCAAGATCTTCATAAACAGTTCATCTCTTGGAATATGACCCACCCTTACCATGTCTTTTAAAGGGTGTACTACCTTCAATAAATCTTACTTGCTTTTGCATTCTACTCACGGTACTACCTTCTTTATTCCCTAAGCAACTGGGTCTGACAAAATCTTTTCTCGGTCTCATGAGAACCCTGGAGTGAGAACCCAAGATCCTCATAATAACAAATAAAAGAAACAAAATTGAATAAATATGACTCATGTATGGTATGCACTGTTGTTTACTATTCCAAAATGTCATTACTATGGAAACTTCTATTTTCTTACATGAGCCACTGTAATTTGGGGTGTTGGGTAATGACATCTTAAGTTTAGAAGAACTGGAACAGAGAAAGCTATAATAGTTCTTTCTGTGGGAAAAAATGTTAAAAGATACAATATTTATTTTCTTATACTTTTCAATTATTCATTCACAAGATCCCATAATATAGAAACGAAGTATCTCTTCAGAATCTTGAGACTGTGTAGCCAAAACATTGAATTACTAGAGAAAGATGCCCAGTAAAAGGAATAAAAGTAAATTTAAAAATAGGTGGTAGAACACAAATAAAAGAAAAACTGAATGCTTATTTTTTCCATAAATTGAGTTTAAAAAGTAGTACATTAAGAAAAGGAGAAATAACATTTTTTGAAACTTTCTAATCAGCCAGATGTACAGGTTTAAGTGGACATAAATTGAGTAAATATGTTGTTTTAGGAAAATAATACTAGTTTCATATTGCATATTAAGAAATTGAAGCTTAATGAACTGAAATTATTTGACTTCAGAGTTAAGTTAGAATTGCTCAGACACAACTCAGGTAATCTTATTTGTAACTGTGTTCTAGGCTGCTTTTAGTGAAACATTGGGTAAGTTGCTTAATCTATGGGAGTGTTTTCATACAGAAAATAAGTCATGAAATATATTATTCCAGATTTCTCACATTCCTAATACTCTGTAATTCTATTAATTATCCCTTTCTAGATAAATGACTCTGCTTGCCATTAATAGAAATAACTGTCTCCAAATTGGATGATCATCTACCCAAATGGCAATGAGGGGTGGTACAGAAACTCAGAAGGTCAAAGAGATTTTTGGATGCAAGATTCAGTAATAACTGATGTGTAGAACTACTTACCTTTAATTTCTTTGATACTAAGGAGAGTTTGGAATCAAAATGATACCAAAACTGTGTGTTTTACTTATAAACAATGTAGAAAGTGCTTGACAACAAGTGCATAAATAATGTAAATTTCTTTTCTTCCCTTAATTTTTATTAGCTGAACCCAGATGCTTGTAGTTACTATATAAGATATACAGAAAGAATAATGAAAGCAGCTTAAAACTTTACATTTGATTAAGCTTATGACCGGAGAAGATAAAAGACCTCCTCTAGGTCAAGCAACTAACTAGTACATGATGGGATAGAAATTTGAATCTAAATTTTCTGTTTCTTCCAAAGCTATTTCATGTAATATTGCAAAATAGCTTATAGGTCCAAAAATGTAGAATACAGACTATTGCTATGAAATACAAGAAAGATGACCATAGTAAGTTAAGGGTTTATAAAAGATACAGAATTTGAACTAGATTCAGAATAAATGGTTGACTTCTGCTAGGTTATCCCACCTGGATTACCTTTTATTCTAAGACAAGCTTCCTAATGACCTTGAACAAAGTAGACACACTGAGGAGACACAGGCATATGAAAAGAGCTTCTGGGCTAAATAGCATGTGGGTCTTAAAATATCTCCATTGATACACATACGCAAAACAGAAAAAGTTATGAGTTTTGATCTCCTTCCTCGAGTGAAACAACCCGATATTTCTCTATTTCTTTGACATTTCACTTAACATTATAATCTCCAGTTCCAACCAGATATTGTAAAGGACACAATTTCATCTTTTATAGTAGCTTCATATAATTCCATTGAGTATATATACTTTTCGGTCCTATTATCCGTTGACAGGCATTTAGGTTGTTTGTTTCAGTATCTTAGCTATTGTGAACTGTGCTGCTATGAACATAGGGGCGTATATAATTTTCCTGGTAAGAGATTTTTGTATCCTCTGGGTATATGTCTAGGAGTGGGATTGCTGGATCAAATGGCAGCTCTTTATTTATTTATTTTTTGAGGGATCTCCATGGTGTTTTCTAGAGAGGTTTCACTAATTTATATTTCCACCAGCAGTGTAGGATTCCCTTTTCTCCACACCCTCACCAACACTTGTTGTTTCTAATCTTTTTGATATAGGCTATTCTCACTAGTGAGAGGTGGTATGTCACTGTGGTTTTTATTTGCATTTCTCTAATGATGAGTGATATAGAACATTTTTTCATGTGTCTGTAGGCCATTTTGTGTCTTATTAGATAGGTTTTTTTCAGTTCTGCCCTTTTTTTTTTTTTAGCAATTTCATTTATTTTTATTGTTGAGGTGTATGAGCTCTTTATATATTTTAGAGATTAAGCTCTTATCTGATGTATGTTGTATGAATATCTTCTCCAATTCGATGGGTTGCCTTTTTATTTCAGTGGTAATTTCTTTCACTGTGTATAGCTTTTTAGTTTGATGTGGTCCCAATTACTTAGCTTCTTTTGTTGTAGCTGTTCCTTCCCCCAAAGACTTCTTTGAAATCATGGTCATGGAGCATTTTTCTCACATTTTCTTCTCAGTATTTTATGGTTTAAAATCCAGGTCTTTGATGCATTTTGAGTTGTAAATGGAGCTAATGTGTAATCTTGCTTCATTTTTTTGCAGGTATCCATCCAGTTTTCTCACCACCATTTACTGAATGCATTTTCCTTCTTCCATTGTATGTCCTTGGTTTTTTTCGTCAGCGATTAACTGTCCATATAAGTGTGGCTTTATTTCTGGGTTCTCAGTTTTATTCTACTTATCTGTGTTTCAGGTTTTGTTTCAATACCATGCTGTTTTCATGATGTGTATGGTGGTAGATAGTGATCTAGTTTCAACCTTTTACATGTGACTTTCCAGTTTTCCAAACACCATTTCTAAAAGAGACTATTCTTGCCCAACTGTATGCCCTTTGATACTTTGTTTTTAAATTGTCCATATATGTATGGGTTTATTTTCAGGCTCTCAATTATATTTTATTGATCTATGTGCCTGTTTTTATTCCAATATCATACTGATTTCATTATTAAGTCAGAGGGTATGACCTCTCCATTTTTGTTTTTTCTTGGAATTGTTTTGACCATGTAAGGTCTTTCATAGTTACAAATAAATTTCATGATTTTTGTGCTGATTTTGTGAAGAATGTCTGGGATTTTGATGAGAATTGTATTTAATGTGTATGTTGCTTTAGTTAATATGACCATTTTAGGAATATTAATTCTTTCAAACCATGAGCATGGGACCTTTTTTGTATCTTCTACTTCTATAGCAATGTCTTAGAGTTTTCAGATATTTTATTTCTTTGGTTAAGTTTATTCCAAAGTATTTTGTTCTTTTAGAAGTAATTGTAAGTGGAATTATTTTCCTGGGTTCTATGTCTGCTAGTTCAACATATGCATATAAAATGCAGCAGATTTTTAATATTAATTTTATAACCTGCTCCTTTACTCCGTTGATCTGTTATTTCTAGCAGCTTTTTACTGGAGTCGTTGAGAGTCTCTTTATATATATTTTCATGTCATCTGCAAATAGTGAGAGTTTCAATTCTTCCTTTCCAATATGAGTACTTTTTGGTCCTTTTCCTAACAAATTTCACTAGTCAGGATTTCTAACATTATATTAAATAATAATGAAGAGAGTGAACATCCCTGCTTTGTTCCTGGTCCAAAAGGAATAGATCTTAGTTTTCCTTTATTAAATATAATAATTTTTAATTGGCTGTAGGTCTGTCATATATATAGTCTTTATAATGTTGAGGTTCTGTAAATCATGTCTTCATTTTCATTTGACTCAATATACTTTTTAATTTCACCTTTATTGCCTCATTAACCAAGTAGTTGTTTAGTAACATATTTGCTCTCCACTCCTTTGCAGTTATCTCCTCTTTATTTTGGGGGGTTTATTTCTAGTTTTCTGACGTTGTGATCCAAAAAGATGCTAGATACCATATTTTCTATGTGTAATTTGTACTTTTTGCCCAAATATGTGAGGGAAAAATAAGGAATGTGCATTATATATGGGTAGTACCAATTCTCAATCTATACAAATATTTTAAATTCTTTAATTTTTGCTTCTGAGTTAAAAGTGTATCTCTAGAAATCAATAACAATATCCATATGCAAAATAATACTCTGGGATATGTAATCAGTTTCATTGAACTTTTGATGAGCTTGCAATGAAAGCAATTTCAGTCAACAATTCAATGAAATGAAATGAAGAACAACATATGATTGTCCATAGTTAGTGACTGTGACATGATAAGATAGGGAATGTCAACTTTAATTACCATAGTTGAACAGTGTGACATTTCTCTTCACACACTTTAGGTAAGAGCTAGCAATTTAACTGATATTACAAAAATACAGACACTATAAGCTTTAAGTTGAGTTATTAAATATGTTAAAGAGCATGGCAGTATTTCTGCTGAGACACTGTTTACCTCTTCCATAGAGAGTGTCATCAGATTGTGAAGTCAACAGGAAGAAAAGTTTCTTGTACCTGGTATCTGTTCTTGTAATTATTTGTTACAAAAATTTCCTATGCTATAATACTAAAAAGTAAATGCTAAAATTCCTTTGTAATAAAAAAGCAACTACCTAAATATAAACAAATAAAATTAGAACTAAGAATTAAAACAAAGACTTTCTACCTGAAAGTTTGGGCCAAAAACATGGAAGCACACTTTATGTGAGAGTGCATTATACATAAGAAATGGTATTATCTCAGTCTTTATTAGTATATTGAGACTTGATTGCTGCCCCAATATATGTTCTTGAGAACATTCCTTGAGAATGTTGCATGAGCACTTGAAAAGAATGTGTAGTCTACTGTTTTGGGATGAAGTACTCTAAAAATATCTATTAAGTTTATCTAATTTTTTTTTCATGTAAGGCCATTATTTCCTGATTGATTTTCCATCTGGATGATCTGTGCATTATTGTGTGTGAGGTTTTAAAATCCTCTACTATTATTTTGTTACTGTTAATTTCTTTCTTTAGATTTGTTAGAATTTTTGCTTGATATTCTTATGTGTATTTAAGTGTTTTATCTTCCTGTTGTATGGATCTCTATCATTATATAAGGAGCCCATGGTTAACATTGGTTATCTTGTTTTTGGTCTGGAAGTCTATTTTATCTCATAAGTATAGTGGTTCTTGCTGGTTTTGAATCTCCAGTGAATTGGAGTACCAGTTTCCATTCCTTCACCCTAAGTGTCTATATCTTAAGTGAGTCTCTTATTAACAGCACAGAGCTGGGTTTGTTTTTTAATCCGTCTTGCCACTCTGTGCTTTTTAACTTTTAAATTCAGTTCATTTACATTTAGGGTAATTATTGACGTATGAGGGCTCTCTACAGCATTTTTAACTTTCATTTCTGGTTGTCTATTATTTTCATGAACTGTCTTGACTTAGCTAGAAAAGTATCTTTCAACATTTCTTGTAAAGGAGGTTATATGGC
Organism: Solenodon paradoxus; assembly: GCA_004363575.1. NCBI lineage: Eukaryota > Metazoa > Chordata > Mammalia > Eulipotyphla > Solenodontidae > Solenodon > Solenodon paradoxus. The sequence goes on from RJWH01002720.1 coordinate 75,965, forward strand.
AGCAAATTACTTCAATTTTTGTTTGCAGAGAAAACTTTTGTTTCTTGCTCATATCTCAAAGAAAGTTTGGGAGGGCATAGTTTTCTTGGCAGTCAGTTTTTATCTTGGATTAGTTTGAATATATTGTTCCACTCCTGACCTGTGGAGTTCTTGCTATGAAGTCTGGCGATAGCCTGATGCACATACATTTGTAAGTTACTTTCTTTATTTCCTTTCCCACATTTAATATTCTTTCTTTATCTTTTGATAGTTTCACAATTATGTGTTTTATGAAGATCTACTTGTATTTAGATAGCTAGGAGTTCTGTTGGCTTCATTGACTTGTGTATTATTTTTATTCCCCAGGTTTAGGAAATGTTCTAGCTATTATTTCTTTGAATAAGTTCTCTGTTCCCTTCTATCTTTTTTTTAACCTTCTGGTATACCCATTCTTCTTATCTTGCCTTTCCTAATAGAATCAGATAGTTTTAAGAGTGTTTCTTTTCTTTTTAATGCTTCTCTATTTGCTTCCACCTGGTTCATTTCCTCATGTCTATTCGCCTTGTCACTGATCTGTTATTTCATTTAGTCAACTCTGCTATCACAGTTTTCTATTGTAAACTTGGGTTTGTTTATTGCCTTCTTCACATCTTGAATCAGTTTCTTATTTAAAGCTTTAGTTTCTACCTTCTGCTTAATTACTGTATTTTGAGCTTGTTAAATTAGTTCTTTTACTTCTCCTTTTTTATTTGCTTTGCTGAGTCATTTTTTGAATGGTCTGAATTTTTGTTTTTCTCCTTGAGTTTCTTTGTGATTGCTGTTTTGAATTCTTTATCCACTATGTGAATAAAATATTCCATGTCTCAAATTTGGGTCCTGGTAAGGTATTGTTGTCTCCTTTGTGATAACATTATACTTTGAGATCTTGAAGTATTTTGTGATCTTTTTATTTCCATGAGGGCTTGGACTGAGCTGCTTATTTTTCATCTTACCAGCAGGTGGCAATTTGGTTTCACTTTATAATTTTGACCTTTGCAGATTTTTACTGCTGAGTCAGGTGGAGATGGCTACTGGGTGGGAGCGAGGGACCTGGATGGAGTGGGGCTAGCTGTTGTGTAGGCAACAAAGGATGAAGGGACTTCTTTGTATGGGAGGCACCAGAGTCAACCCACCTTTCAGGCATCGAAGATCTTCGTCTGACAGTCAATCTGCTGTGGTGGAGCTTTTTGCTACTTGAGCACTTATCCCAAGGAGTGAGAGAGAGGGAATGCAGTCCTTTCCTTTGTGTTCCTTCCTGGGGACTATGCCAAGACTGTGGTTCCCAACTCAACCCCCTTCTATTTGGCTTTCACTCTAGCCAAGTGTGAATGTCACTGTAAAATCGTCACTCTTGCCTCCCAGGAACTCTAGGCTGTTTCCTGCCCTGTTGTCTCAAGCCTGACCACTGCCTCTGCAGTTGTGCACATCTGTTCTATCATCCTCCAGTCATCACCCTGATGTGGAATTCCTCAGGTCATCTCTTTAGTTCACTGTGTGAGGTTGACAAAGTTACTGGTGTGTTGTGGGTTGCCTACCAATGTTGCTTTGGCCAAGAATGATGAGTTGCAGCCCTTCAAAGCAAAGAACAATCTCTGGTGCCATCTTAGACCCCCGTTTTACATTATTTTTTTCTCTGTTTTTAATCCACCTTTTCATCTTTCTACATGAATATAGTAATTTTTATAATATCAAAAATATGTTCTCATGGTCTGTCATTCAGGCAAATTGGAATTGATAACAAAGAAGTTGGATAAGAAAAATAATTTGCTCTATTTTGGTGTGACATTTTTTAGGAGACAGGTCAGATTCAGAGTCTATAACTTGTCATAGTTTTTAAATATATAAATATAAATTAAGGGTGAGAATACCTAAGTATTCAAGTCACTTATAAGCTATAATGGTCAGTCTGCCCTAGTCCAAAATGCTTCAGTGTAGCGAAATGTACTTTTTTCAAAGAAACAAGAAAGAACATTTTAGGAGAGAAAATAAATGCTGCACTGTCATAACATATACAAAAATACAGGGAAGCAATTACGATAGAAGTTTAATTTCTCCTTAAGTGTAACAATCCGGCATGTCTGGACTGGCTTGCTAGCTTTGCTCTATGAGGTATTTTGAGGACTTAGGTTCCCTTTAACTTAGAGCTCCATCTTTTCTCAACCAGCTCTGGGAAAGATAAACCCTAATTCCCCCAAATTTATTTTGTTATTAAGTAGCTTATTTTCTATGCACATAAAATGACCCCAGTGATATATCATATTTGGGCGAATTGAGAAAATAGCCACTCAGATAATTTTTTGTAGGGAGCCATTTTGGGAAAGGCTGCTCTACTGTGTTGTTCTGTGTGTTGGAGTTAAGTCACTGCTATGATCATAGTCCATAGTTCAGACCACTGGAAGGAAAATCAAGGAAATACAAACAATTTTAGGATTATAGGTTCAAATTTGTATTTGTTATTGGGCTATAATCCAATTTACATTATCTTGTTCAAGTGTTTCCGTCATCCATGTGGGTATTGCCAAGTATTCAGTCATATGGCCACATTTAAGAATCAAGTAAACCAGAAAGCAGAACCTCTCCCTGGTTGTCCAAGAGTCAGAAAGAAACCGAGAATGGATTTCTTGAGTGAACCAGTAGTCTACCACAGAAGAACTGGATTAAGGGGGTTGGATTATACATTGTGGAAAGCATTCCACCCGAAAGAAACTGTTTTGCTTGTGACGCTCTCAAACTGGTTCTACTCACAACATTCTTGATTGTTCCTCTCACCTTCACCTTTTAACTTAATCTTGTTTTCATATCCTGAGATTAACATTTTCATTCTATTACAAACCTATTATATTTCTTTGTTTAGACAAGTTTAAAGATTCTACTGATGCATTTAAGATGAGAGATTCTAAGGCAATTTTCATCCATTCAGTTGTTATTGTACCCCATAATATTAATGCTGTATTTCCAATGCTTAAAACAATATTAATACAGATAATAGTCATATAATATTTTCTATGTGTTTTATGTAAGAATTACTATATAGTTTATATTTCAAGCTAGATCTCTTTTTAGAGTGAAAGAAGTGCCGTAATAATGACTATGCTTGAACAATGTGAATAATAAAGAATATCCTAGACAAGATAAGTTTCATAGTAACTTTATGTAAAACTTTTATGTACAACTTTTGCTTATGTTCTATGTTTCCTCATTTAATCTTTATCACAACACGAGGTGGTTACTGTTATCCCATTTTACAAATCAGATAAATATCATTATTTCCATTTTACAAAAGAGGAAACTATGACATACAATGAAATAGTTTTATGAAGACCACTCAGTTCATATGTTGGAAAGCCGGGATCTGAACATAGGAAATCTGGCCTCACTGCTCATAATCACTCCAATATATTACCTTGAAAATATTTGTGGCTTAAAGAGTATATTAGTCCCATTCTCTCTGATATCCTCTGTAATTTCAAGTTCTCTCCATCAGGATGCCCTAAACAGGATTATTTCATCTTTTTTCTTAGTATAACTAAATGACTTATTCATAGCCCTGTGAAAATGAGGGGGGAAATCCTGGATGCAATTTGAAGCTTAATGTTAGATGGGTACTCATAGTCAACTCACATATATCTTATTCCAATGCAAATGAATATATTGTGGGAATGGGTAGCTATAAAACAGATGCAAATTTAAGATAATTTTATATTTGCTACATAATATGCTTAATTTTCTGGATAATGTTTTAATGTCCCCTATTACAGTTCTTTTTAGTGGAATATAAAGTCTATTATATATGATATATTTCTAAAGACATCTATACTGGTTATCTTAGATATAGAATTGACGTTGAGAGAAATAGGAGTGAGCTAGAGAAAGGAAAAGCTATCCTCATTTTTCCAGTTTTGAGCCCAACATTGTCATTACTTAAGATTCTAATTCCTAATGTTCTGGGAAAAAATTTCTTTAACACTGTTAAGCATTTCTTAACATTTCTATGTTCATGTATCTCTGTGATGAAAATATTAGCATCTGCATTCATAGCACTGGGTTTTGCTGCCTGATACACAAAATCATATTTGAAATCTTCAGAAAGTATGATTGTCTCAGGAGAAAGGACGAGATGCTATATTTAATACCTCTTTCACTAGCATAAGTTTAACAAATTTTCACTTTCTAATATTTTTATTTCTTATGCACATTTTTCTAAAGCTCTGAAAGAACATAGAAATATGTAGAATGCAAAAATTTTAGCCTCTTCTAATGATGGGCTCTTGAGAAGTAGGAAAAAACACTGTGGAGGCTTTATTTCATTCCAATGGGGACAATGTGAAAAGTCTGTGACAATTTTGGAAAGCCCAAGAATATTGGAGCAGACCCTGTATTTAGGCTGCATAATATAATTATTTGCTCGTGAATTCTTTCTTTCTTCTCCTATAAAAATATAATAAAAAGCTTATCATGACCTTACTAGAATGATAAGGTTAATATCACCAACAATACATATCAGTGTCAAGCACCTGCTATGGAACACTGAGAGAGCATGTTCCCTCTGTTCATCTTTCCCAACAATGCAAATGCAAAACTTCAACCTCATAATACTGAGGGGCAGTCTACAAAACAGCTGATAAGCAACCTTCCAAAGTGTCATAGAGCTAGGAGGAGTTGAGAGACTACCACAAGTTAGTAGAAACTAAGACAGCAAAACTAAATTTGGTGTGCAATCTTGGTTTGGGTAAATAATATAAAAGCTGGCAAAATTCAGATAAATTCTGTATATGGTTAATAGTATTATGCCAGTACTATATTATGTACTATCATTTCTTTTAATATTTTATGGTGATGTAGGATATTAGCCTTAGAAGAAGCTGGGTAAAGGGCATAGGGGAACTCTGTACTGTTTTCACAACTTTCATAAATCCAGAGTTATTTTTAAAGTCTATTATGAAGACCTTTGGAGTAAAATATTCTGTAGCATCTGTGGTTTGATTTTTATTTTTACTGCTTTTACATGAGCTCAGTTTGTTACCGTAGTGAAACTGCAAGGGCATCTAGCTTGTTTTAATTTGTCATAGTTACTTTTTGCTTCTTTTTAACTTTTCAAACTTATTCAGCCTCTTAGAATAATTTGAACACTAAGGACCTTAGTTTTGTTGACAATCCAAAGGAGGTACAGTTTCACAGCTCAGAACTCTTCTGAAATACGAGACGTAAGGGTGATATCCACCTGCCCCTGGAGGTTTGCATGATTCCAAACACACTTCTCACATACTGTGTCTGTACTAATTGGAGGCTGGTGCAGCACCAGGGGCTATTGACCTCTCAAGGATTGTAATTTCTGGTTGAGAGCAAGAAGACAGAGAAGTGAAAAGAATGTTGATTTTTCATGATAATAAAAAAAACAAAAACCCCTTTAGGAGATGCTAATTTTGACATCTGGTCTCAGTATGGTGCCTGGAGACCTGTTGCTCAGCACTATCATAAAGTTGTTAAAGTTTGTTCCAGCAACATCTGCTCCCTGTCATTTTTCTGCTCATCCACGTTAAGCTTCGCCCAAGACCCTCAACCATGCCATGCCCATTCTCAAGTTCCTCTGGTTGGTCACCATGGCTAGCTCACTTTAAGAAATAACCTGTTTCTTGTAACTATATGACATCTGTCCTCTCTATTTAATACTACCTCCATAACTTTCTATGATACATGCCTGTGTTATAAATTAAGAATGACTCTCTTACATATGTTCTGATATGGCATTTTAGAGAGGTCTTTAAGACACAAATAGGTAATTTTAATAGTAGGATATCATTCACAGTCAGTATGGGTTGACCCAGAAATGTTTTATGATGTGAGTGACTAACAGCAATCTTTCCAAGAATGCAAAAGCTGGAAGTCCTAGATGTGTATTGCTTGTCTATGTCATTGATTATTTGATATTGGTGTGTTTTCCACCTGCTAAGAGGACACTGATGCTTCCAAAATATTTTGCCCAATAAATAAAACGTTAGATAAATTTTGATCTTGTATAATATATGACTGAGAGATTCAAGGATTTAAGTTTAGTTGTTAATATTGCCCAGTGAGTCCTACTTTATGTTTTCTTAAATCCTTAAAAAATGGATGTCTTAAACTCTTCAAGAGAAATGATCTGGTAAGTAATTAAGAAATACACATTTCCACTGAGAGTCTGGCCTTTTCAGATTCTTCGAAAGCTGAGTGTAACCTACTTTAAAAGTTCAATGTTAGACAAATGAAATACCTTTTTGATAATTTTGTTCGATTCTATCACTTTATATTATTTGTAATGAAGAAACAGAAAAATTGACTTACCTAATTACATATTTGATTTATGGTCTAAATAAAGAGTTCAGAATTCTAGGTGGCAAGATGTCCATTTCTTATGTCTTCTATTTCTTTCAGCAACGTCCTATAATTTCCATTTATAGGTCTTTCACCAACTTGGTCTCATTCTTTTTGATGCAGTTGTAAATGGGATAGTTTTTCTGATTTCTTTTTCTGCTTGATCCTTATATACATACAGAACACAACTGATTTTTATATATTAATCTTGTAGTCTGCCACTTTATTATTTCTAACAACTTTTTACTGGACTCTTTGGGATATTTTTATAAATATTATAATATCTTCATAAATATCATCCACAAATAGTTAGTTTTATTTCTTCCATTCCAATTTGGAAACCTTTCATATCTTGTCTAATTGCACTATTTAGGACTTTCAACACAATATTAATGAATAATAGTGCAAGAGGAAATCCTTGCCTTATTCCTTATTTTAGAGGAAAAACTTTTAACTTTTAACTTTTACCATTGAGGGTTTCCCATACATACCTATTATGTTGAGGTGCATGCTATCTATACCCACTTTTGAGAGATTTTAACATAAAATGGCATTAAATCTTGTCAACTACTTTTTTAGCATCTAGAGATGCTCATATGATTTTTGTCCTTTTGTTGATGTGATGTATTACATTTATTGATTCGTATATGCAAAACCACCTTCATTGCTCTTTGAAGATCTCTATATTTTCCCTGACTCCAAATATATCCATAACCACCAGTAGCAGCTGTGACTGCATTTATAATTTAAGTTTTATGTTAATACAGAATCTTCAATTTTTCTATGAGGAATTTACTTCTCAAATTTTAATCCTTTCTGCATCTATTAATTCAATTGCTGAAACTAACCTAGACATTGGTAATATTGAAATAAAGTGCCAAATGCATGTATGAATCCTTAATGCATGTGTGAAATAATCATTTCCATTGAAGTGCTGAGAGCATACTAGTTCTTTTTTTCTTATTTATCTTCTCTATTTATACAAAATATTTGCTCTTAACTTTTTTGAAACATCTGCACTGAGACTTAAGTAGAAAACTCAAGAAGATATTCTTTTGATAACTCTGTAATAGTAGCTACTATATTAATACACCAAGGAGCTATAATATTTGACTATCTAATTTTCTACTATATCCCTACCTCTAAAATTCTCATTATGTAAATTCTCCTAACAATAACTTTAAATTACTGATAAATGGAAAGATTAGTTATTGATATTTCATTGTGATGTAATAATAAAACTGGTGAAATGGTGGTGAAATGGTCTTAGATCCCTCAGTTTAAAATATTCTGAAATCTTGGTAGTAGTGTACCATTTGTAGTGGTGGTTTTGTCAGTAGCCTCCAGACTAAGCTCAGCCCACATATACATCCCAAGGGCCCCATGGGTTTGCATCCCAGGCCGGGGAGGACAACCAAGATGAACAGCTAAGAAATAAAAATAAAGGCTTCCTCCTGCTCTCTCTTCCTGCTCTCCTACCTCTGCTTGCCTTTTAAAAAATAAAAGTCTGAAATATATTCCAATTTTTTCATTAGGAAATAAAGTAATTATACATAAAAGAATAATACAAACTTGTCAAATTTCCAAGTTTTATCTAAGATTAGAATGTTCTGGCAACATGAGATAAGGATAAAGTATGTATTGCATCAACTATAGACCTATTTTGCATTTATTCATATATTGTACTCAATGTGATCATCAGGGCTATTGTGAGATTTATGTGCTGTGATTCAGCATGCATTCATGGTGTACAGGAGGCAGATAATACAGAAAGTCATGATAAACACTGATTGTGTAATGAGAAGTATGATGGACCTCATCTTTTCCTGTGTCCCAATTGCCAAGCATGAATAAGGTCCATTACACACAGGGGTTCTGCACCAAATGCCGTTTTTAATCAGTTCTACTTAATAGTGTATAAGGATAACAAAGAAAATCACTTGTACAGAAAACTGTGTAAGAAAGTAAACAAGATGCATTGACAACAGGGACTTTTCTTGGAAGAAGAAAAAAAATGGCCTCTTTCATCTTTGCATGTTTTCTCCATTGTTAATTGTTTCTATTCTAAATATTGCTTCTTAAACATCTTGATTTGCTAATGTAAACGCTGAGAGACAAAGCACTCGATTACAAAAAAGATGGAGGATAAAGCAAGAACAACCATATGCCAAAGTCCAACAACCAGTCAGGTGAAGTGATTCTCATAACACTCTGCTAGACAGGCTTTGGAGATGTTCCCATGGCACTGGAAGTCTTCTACCAGATCAAACCTGGGGTCTTACACTACATGTACAATTGAAATATAAAGAAAAAGAGGCACTGAACCACCATTCTCACCCTATATAGGTGAGTTTATAGTTTGTAGGGTCTTTGTTCATTTTCAATATGGTAGATGCCGCACCCCCAATATGAGTATGCTTAACCATCCTAGAATCTAGGAAGACAAAAAAAAGTAGCATCAGAATGAAAAATGACTGTATTTAGCCCATGTGTACAGTCTCCGTTCTCTTACTCGGTGCTCTCTATGAAGGCATGCATTATCTTTCTTGAGAGAATGCCAAAGAAAGCTTAAGAGAGTATCCAAAAGATATAGACCCATTTAACAATATTTATGGTTATTTCATTTCTTCTGATTTTCCCCTCTCAGTCTCTTTCCCACCCAATTTAATTTTCCAACCTCTTCTCACATTTAGTTATTAAGTCCTCTGAATAGTTATTTATCATGTTTGTATTTATCTTGTGATAATCACATACTCTCAATGTTATCTATTTCTTGATAAAATTGATGTGCCAGCTGGTTTCTGTCAGCATACTCCAGCCACCAGTAGATTTCCAACTGTCATAGAACTCCCAGAGAGATCAGTATACAGACGCTTAAAAGGACATCTCTCTCTGAGGTGAGACTTTTCCTGAAGCCAATTTTGCCAAAGCCCATCATCAGTATCAAAGTCTGTTTCTGATTAACAAATTAATGTGGATGGATTGATACATAATTGTTTTCTACTGAGAGAACAACTTAAATTTCTTTTTTAAAAAACATTTTATTTTATTTAGTTGTTCACCTCGGGTCCTTGGGATGTATTATGGATCATTCCAGAAGGAAGCAGTGAACCCAATTTCTACAACACCTGGGGACACCCGTTTAAATTTTTTATCTGCATACCTTCTGCTGCTTATTTGAAATTTTCATCGATTCACAAATATTTTAAGTTACAAGCAGTTATGAATATTTTCTTACCTGTAATTTCAGATCCAATGGTATAAAGAGACTTTTTGCCAAGAAGTTTATTGTAACCTCAGTGATTTCTATAGTTCACTTTTACTCCTAGAAACTAGAACTAGAGAGGATACCAGTTAATAGCTTTCCCAAAATCCTAGATGTAAAGGGAAAGTCATTGATGTAAGAAGGAGCAGGTTTTTTTCAGGGGTCGACCTGAGGGAATGGCAGACAGTTTCCCCAAAGCCATCTCAAAATCTCTGGCAAAATCAGGGCTTATTAATGGGGGAAGGAGTGGGGGTGTTAGTTGTAAGATGCAGAGGGAGTGCAAGGGTCCACAGTCAACAAGTCGTTAATGTCAAGCTTTCTCATTCCACCTGGTATCAAGTCTCACTTTGGCTCCTGCCAGATGGGTCATGGGATGGCTTGTTCTCTAGGTCTGTTGATATAGCATCAGTGAGAAATTTTGTTAGCAAGGTATGTCTGTAAGAAATAATTGTGTGTTAGTATTCTTCTAACCATTTCATGGCACATAGTCTTTACATCCTTAATTTCTCCCCTTGTCATTCCATTTGTCCCCTTGTTATTCCATTTCTGGGAAAAAATGGAATTCTCTGGTGATTCTAGTAACTTCCTGCTGGACTTTCCTTCAGAAAGACATAGTCAGACAATTTACTATTCTAACAGTCCATGCTTGTTTCAGCCTTCCCTATCAAAGTGGATGAGACTATTATGGGCCTGCATCACAGTTTGACTTGGTTATTCCATCATGTTCTCTCACATCCCAATTCTTTTGCCTACTTTCTTTCAAAGGTATTAATTCTCAATATTTTGCACCCTCAGCTCTCTCCCAACATCTGTCTCTGGAAATGCCAATCAGAATTACTCTCCTTCAGATTTTGGAAGCCTGAAGGACAAGTCAAACTCTCAGAGCAGGGTTTGTCTTCACCTGTGGAGTGACAGTTAACCAGAGAGTCAACCATTATCTAGAATACGATATGTTTAATCCTTACCATGGAACTTTCTGGAAATTAGCTCTTTTAACACAGCAAAGTAATGGGCTTAAATCAACTTTCTAAGATTCCTACAGAACTTTAAGTTTAGTTTTTCTGCCACAGATCTGCTGGACTGGTGAGGCTATCTGCTGCTAGTTTTAAGAAAAGGGAATGCATTTAAATTAAAGTTGGAGGAAGACAAGACACATTCAGTGGAAATATTTCCACATCCCACCTAACTTGTTGGTTTACATAAAGTTAATTTTCTAATTTCTTGATTAGATTTTTAGTACTGTTTATGTTTATGAAGTACACATCATGTTGTTCAGTCCCATAAAATTCATAGGATGAACACACTCAATTTTTAAGTTGAGAAAAGAACAGTTAAGAAAAGAACATCACCTATCTCACAAAGCCCCACTGGGACATTCATTCAATTATCACTATCCATCATGTACCCAATATCTGAACATCTAACAATATAGTTTACTGCCTTGGAAATGTATATAAATGAATCATAAAGTATATTGTAAGATGGATTTAAGGTGGAGATGGCTGGAGCATGGGTGTGAAAGAATTCATAAATAAGCAACTGATAGAAAACTTAGTGAGAAAGTGATAGATTTATTCACTCTCCAAAGCAGGAAAAGGGGAATCAGCATTTGATGGTTAAGGATTTAGGTTTATAAAAGGCTGGGTATGGGCGCAGCTGAATGGGATGCAGGAAGCTTCTTGGCTTCCCACATAGCTGGGAGACAGGGTACCCTTCTGTTTCCGAGAGGCTCAAAGGTCCAGGACCCATGGAGAGAGGATGCCCTTCCAATCTCCCATGTAGCTTCCATCGTTGAGAGATTTCTCAGGTAATGGAGGGTCTTGCATTTGCTGGAAAACAGGGCTTTCCATCTTTTCCGTCATCTTTAGCTCTTGTATCCTCTTTTCCAGGCAGCCTAGAGGGGTCTTACATCTGGAATGTGTGCTCCAGATAACTGAGGCTGTTGTAGCTATCTTGTTTTTGGCATGGCGATTTTTCATTGACGTGGCTGGAGATAAACACTGGATAGAAATGTTTCTTTTTGGTCTCCCTTTCAATATATAATCTTTTCTGTCTGGATTTTTTGTTTTGTTTGGCATATTGTTTGCGAGATCCACCTGTGATAATATTGAGTGCAGTTGTGGTTCTTTCATTCTCTTTGCTGTATAGAATTCTATGTGTGAACATACCACATTTCACTTACTATTTTAATGCTGGTGGTTTTCAATTTAGGGTTATCATGAATAGTGCTATTATAATTACTTTTTATGTATCTTTGATGTATTAGCTACACTCCCACAAGCACAAGAAATCTGTTTACTCTTGAACATTTTACATTGTTGGTGTTTATCCTTTTGGTTATTCTGGTAGAAATGTATTCATTTTGCATTGTGAATTTAAATGTATTTATTTTGCATTGTGAATTTAATTCGCATTTCTATAATAGTTGATGAAGTTGGCCAATTTTCTTATGTATTTATTGTTTTGAAGTTCACAAATCAAATGTGTTAGTTTGTTTAGAATACTGTATTCACTTTAGGATATTGAAATTGTACCTCAGTCTGTGAGTATTTTACACTGTACCTGCCACCATAATTTAGTGAACTTTAGGACCACTTTGTTTACTCTTTCCTTTCTTTCACCCACCCTGACCCCAATGGTAGCCATTGTCTTGTGTCCTCTGAATTTTGGGGGAAAGGGCTGTCTGTGTTCATTTGTGTCATTTCATTATATTCCACATATGAGTGAACCTATCCTCTACTTCTCTTTTTCTTTCTGACATGATCACATCCTTTTCCATCCAGATTGTTGCAAATAGCATGATTTCGTATTTTTAAATAGCTGGATAGAATTCTATTGAGCATTTATCTACCATAATTTCTTTATCCAGTCATTTGCTGATAGACATTTACATTGTTTCCATGCCTTGGCTATTGTGAACCCAGGTGATATGAACATAGGGTTGCAGGTATTTGATTAGAGATTTGCATGCTCTAGGTATATGCTTAAGGAGTGGGATTGCTGAATCAAATGGTAGATTCATCTTTACTTTTTGAGGAATATTCATGCTGTTTTCTAGAGAGGTTGCATTAATTTATTTTTCCATCAACAGTGTAGGGGGGTCCCCTTTTCTCCACATCCTCTCCAACACTTGCTCTTTCTAGTCTTTTTGATATAAGTCATATTCACAGATGCGAGGTAGTATTTCATTGTGGTTTCATTTGCATTTCTCTGATGATGACTAATGTATAATTTTTTTCATGTGTCTATAAAGCCATCTGTGTGTTTTCTTTGGATAGGTGTCTATTAAGTTTTCTGTCCATTTTTTCTTTTTGAGTGGATCATTTACTTTTTTGTTGAGATGTATGAGCTCTTTGAATATTTTGAAGATTAAACTTGTATTCGATGTATGTTTTGTGAATATTTTGTTGAATTCAGTGGACTGCCTTTTGTTTTAGTGGGAGTTTCTTTAGCTGCGCAAACTTTTTAGTTTGATATTGTTTCAGTTATTTAGTTTTACTTTAGTT
>RJWH01002720.1:89204-207142 GCA_004363575.1 Solenodon paradoxus
TTTTTTTTTTTTTTTTTTTTTTTTTTTTTTTTTTTTTTTTTTGCAGATGTCTGTTCAGTTTTACCCATATCATTTGTTGAATACGTTTTCCTTCTTTCATTGTATACGCTTGGCTCCTTTATCAAATATTTACTGTTCATATAGGTGTGTTTCATTTCTAGGCTTTCAATTTTATTCCACTGATCTGTGTGTCTGGTTTTGTACCAGTACAGTACTCTTTTAATGATGATCACTTTGTAGTATAGTTTGAATTCAGGAAGTGCAATTCCTCAACTGTTCTTGTTTCCCCTCAGATAGTTTTGGCTATTCTTGGTCTTTTGTGATTCCAAACAAACTTCAGTATTATTTACTTAATTTCTTTAAAAAGATCTCAGGAATTTTGAAGGAGATTGCATTAAATCTGCATTGCTTTAGATAGTATTGTCATTTTAATTAAGCTAGTTCTGCCAATTCGTGAGTATAGAATATTCATTCATCACTTTGTGTCTTCTGTTTTTTGTTAAAGTTTTATAGTTTTCACTGTAGAGGTCTTTCACATCCGTTGTTTGGTTTATGCCCAGGTATTTGATCATTTTTGTTGCTGTTGAGAATGGGATTTCTTCCCTTAATTTCTTTTTCTTCGATTTCGATTTCATTTTTTGTATATAGGAATGCTATTGATTTTTGAGGAGTGATTTTATATCTTGTAAAAATAATTTACTGTTTCCAATAGTTTTTTGGTGGAGTCTTTAGGATTTTCCAGGTATAAAATCATGTCATCTGCAATTATTGATAGTCTTATTTCTTCTTTTTGAATTTGGATTTCTTTTATATGTTTCTCTTGCCTTAATGCTTTAGCCAAAACTTCCAGGACTATGTTGAATAGTAGTGGTGAAAGATGCAAGCTTGTCATGTTCCAAATCTTAGGAGAAAGGCTTCAGTTTTTCACCATTGACTGTGATGTTAGCTGTGGGTTTATTGTATATTGCTTTTATCTTGCTTAGGTATGTTCCTTCTATTCCTATTTTGGTGAGGGTTTTTATCATGATTGGTTGTTGGATCTTGTCAATGCTTTTTCTGCATCTATTGATATGATCATATGATTTTTTTTATTTTCTCTTTGTTGATATGGTGTACTACATGGATAAATTTGTGTGTGTTGAAACATCCTTGCTTCCTTGGAAAGAATCCCATGTGTATTATTTTTTAATGTACTGTTAAATTCAGTTTGCCAGGAATTTGTTGAGAATTTTTGCATCTACATTCCTCAGTGAAATTGGTCTATAGTTTTCCTTCTTGTGGCTCTCTTTGTCTAATTTTAGAAGGTTAATATTGATCTCATAGGTTGAATTTGGGAGTTTTCCCTCCTCTTAAATTCTGTGGAAGTGTTTAAAAAGCTTGGGGTTAGCTCTTCTTTGATTGTTTGGTAGAATTTGGTAGTAAATCCACATGGACTTTTGTGGGAGAATTTTTTGGGAGAATTTTGATTGCTGCTTCAATTTGTGTGCTTGTTATTGGTCTGTTCAAGTTGTCCATGTCTTCCTAGTTAAGTTTGGGAGGCTATAGGATTCTAGAAATATGTTTATTTCTTCATGATTTGTGAATTTATTGGCTTATATTTGCTCATAGTATTCTCTCATGATACTTTGTTTTATTTCTGTTCTGTCGAAATCTTGCCTCTTTCATTTCTGATCCTTGTTATTTTCTCTATTCTTTGTAAGTCTAGTTAGGGGTCTAACAATTTTAATTTTTCAGAGAATTAGTTCTTGATTTCATTGATCTTTTGAATAATCATTTTTTCAATTTCATTTATTTCTGCTCTATTTTTTTCCTGTCTTCTGTTGATTTTTGGTTTTGATTGTTCTTCCCTTTCTGGTTAACTCAAGCGTGAAGTTAGGGATTTAGTGTGGGCTCTCTTTTGGTTTTTGATGTGCACTTGTATAACTATAAACTTCCCTCTTAGAACTCCTTTTGCTACATCACACGTGTTCTGGTAACTCATTAGTTGTTTCCAAGTAAATCTTAATCTCATTTTTAATGTCATCAATGATCCACGAATTATTCAGAAACATGTTGGTCATCTCCACATCTTTGTGGTTTTTGTAGCTTTGCTCTTCTGTTTCATTTCAAGTTTTACCCATTTGTGGTCAGAGAAGCTGCTTTCTGTAACTTCAGTCCCCCTAAATTTTCTGAGACCTGTTTTGTGTCTGTCATTGAGAATGTTCTATGTACACTAAGAAAAATGTATATAATTTTTATTGGGGCATAGCACCCTGTATATGTCTGTTAGGTCCACATGTTCTATTGCTTAATTTAGAGTCCTTATTTATTTGTTGGTTTTCTGCCTGGATGAGCTATTGATTTGAGTATTGAAGTCTCCTACTATTATTATATTACTGTAAATGTCTACCTATAGCTCTGTTATTAATTTGTATTATATATTTAGATGGTTCAGCATTGGATGCATATATGTTCATAATAGTTACTTCTTGATGAATTACCCCTTGACCATAACGTAGTGCCCTTTTTTGTCTTATGATAGCCTTTCTTTCATTGGAAGTTTGTCTTGTCTGAAATTAGTACTTCAGTTTCTGACTTCTTTTCATCACTGTTGTTTGGATATATTTTTGCACAGTCTTTGACTTTTAATCTGTGTTTGTCTTTGGTTCTGATATAAGTTTCTTGTAAGCATAATATTGATGGATCATATTTTTAATCCATCCAGCAATTCTGCATCTTTTGATCAGTGCATTCAGTACATTCACATTTAGGGTGATAACTGACATATACAGTTTTATTACTGTCATTTGAAGCGAATTTTTCCTGTCTTCATTTCCCATTTATTTGCTCTATCCTCTGTATGGTTTTCAGTGTTGGTTCTTTCAGTTTTATCTACCTCCCAGTTTGTATCTCTTTAAGGTTAGGTTTTGTGGCTGTCATATGAATTATCACTGTCTTTACAGCTCTATGATAATCTTATGACCTGTTGCCATTTCATATTTGTATCTTCACATGGATACCATGATTTTCTTTTCCCATTAGTGATTTTTGTTCTCTCTGTTGGTCCTATCTTTGTTTCTGCTTTTTGCTTTCCTGTTTATTGACATTTTTTCGGATTTATTGAATCTTTGTTTTTATTTTCCCTGTTGTCTGATCTTTCTGGATTTCTTGAATGGCAGGCTTGATGGTAGAAAATATCCATTAACTTTTCTTTATCATTTAAAACCTTTATTTCTCCATCATATTTCAAAGATAGTTCGCAGGGCACAGTATTCTTCTCTGGGAGTTTCTGTCCTGTAGTATGTGCAGTTCCACTGTCTCCTGGCCTGTAGGATTTCTGATAGCCTGATGGATGTGCCTTTGTAGGTTATGTTTCTTTTTTCTCTAGCACCCTTGAACAGTTGTTGTTTGTCACTGACTTCTGCTAGTTTTACTGTGGTATGTCTGTTACTAGGTCTTTCTAATATTTAGAAATTTTGGTGTTCTCTCTGCTTCTTGGACCTCCATTACTACTTTTTTGTGACAGATATGAGACGTTATCTTACTTCTTTGGGTAGGATTTTTGTTCTTCTCTACCTCTCCTCTCCTTCTGGGATACCTATGATACTTAAGTTTGATCTTCTCATGGTGTCTGATATTTCTCACAGGATTTATTCATTTTTCCTCAGTCTTGTTCTCTTCCAGAAGGGTCATTTCGGTAATCTTGTCTTCTTTTTTTTTTCAAAGGAAGAGGGCAGGCAGGCATGAAGGCGAGCAGACAGGGAGGAAGGCAGGCAAGCAGTGAGAGTGAGAAGACTCATCTTATTATTTTATTTTTCCTTAGTTTTTCACATTGTTTGGTTCCCCCCAGACCTGGGACTTGAGCTTACAGGTATGTAGCTTGCTCTTTTGGAGGTGACTGACCTAACCACTGTTTCACTAGAGTGTGCCTTGTCTTTATTTCTGAGATTTGTTCCTCTGTAAGACTGAGTCTTTTTATGTAGCTTTCCATGTTTATCTTCAATTTCTTGATTGTGTTTTGTCTCTAGCATTTCTGCTAGGACTTTATTCATGGCCTCAATCTCCTTGGTGAAATATTCCCTTTGATCTGTTAGTTTTCTTTTTTGTCTTTGGGTGATTCTATGTGCCTCTTGGCATCTCATTCAGTTTTTTAAAATAGCTATTATTTGGAACCCTTTGTTATGTTGTCCCATTGAATTTCAATTGAGTTCTTCTCTGGAGAGGTTCTGACATCTTCCTTTCTTTGGAACATTCATGCTTTTGGGAGTGACTTTGAATTTGGCATGATTTATTTTTGTCTTAGATTTAGCACTATGACTTTCTTCTTTCATTTGTAATAGACTTCTTCCTGAGTGTTGATGTTGGGTCCTGTGTAGCCAGTACCAGCTTCTTGACTTCCATTAGAGTGGACCGGTTCACCTCTCTAGAATGCTTTCTTGTGGTGAACATAAATGCTATTTCAATGGTGTCTGTTGACTTCTGTGGGGACGGGGGCAATTCTTTTCTTGTTTGCTGCTCATAGGAAGCTCTCTAATCCGAGGACGATGTTCACACAGAGACTCTATGAGTTCTGTCCTGCCCTGAGGCAGCAGGCAGGTTCAAGTTATTGAATCTGGGGAGATAGGTGCTCTCTCCAGCACCACTATGATCTCAGGCAGGTACCATGTGCTCTACTAAGCACAGAGATTGAGGTGTTTTGTGATAATGGGGTATGTCTTTCCCTTCCTGTAGCTCCCTAGTCAGGGAGTAAGTTCAAAGTCTACCCCTGTGGGAGACTTCCGGGCAAGATGACAACCTGGTAGGAGCAATACTCACATCCTCCCCACAGAGCAACTAGGAATTCATCTATTTTCTAGAAACAAACACTGAGGAAAAGCAGGCATAGAATCTCTTGAGACAGCAGCAACTGCAATAATAAAGGGTAGGCAAAAAATGTTCAGGTTCAGAACTACATGGCAAACTTGGACTTGGATATCTGACCATAGCAGAGAGGGTAGAACTGCAGGAAGCACTAGTCCTCCCAGGAATTTCAAAATTAGCTGAGAGTCCACCCAGCAGGACTGGGACACAGAGCCAGGGTAGGTGGAGGAAAGAAGGCAGACTAGTGCCCTGGAGGTTTAAATAGGGGTGCCAGCGAGAAAATTACACTGGGTGTCATATAACCAAAAGCAGCTAGGGGAATCACTCAAACCCACCCCCTCCCACCATATTGTCCCTAAGTCAAAGGACCCATCCTCTGGTAATCCCACCCTCAGGACTGAAGGAAGTCTTCCAAAGGGAGAAACCAACAATGCTATCCATTAGAACCACCTCGTGGGTGGAGGTGAAACTGCAGCCAGATTGCTCATCATTGACCAATAGCAAGATGGTCACTGTGGTTGGGCACTGGGAGGCTGGGGGAAGGTTCTGCATGCCCCACACAAACTACAACCTCATGGACTGAACTTTCAGGTAGTAACAGAGGGCCCACATAAGTTCAACAAATCCAACCAGTGGTGATGTCACAAAACTCAAGAAATCTCAGTGTCCAAACCAAAGTTCAGGCTTACTCAGTGCAAGTTGATACCCTACACAAGGCCATCACTGTAGGGAAACCTAATCCACACAAACATAAACAGAATGACAGAGAAAATACACAGAGAAATACATATAAGAAATGATGGATACAATAAAAAACCCAGGTAAAAATCTGAATACAACAGACATCTGCAAACTACTTGCAGATGACTTAGGACGACAGTGATAACCATACTCATGGAAATCAAGAAAGCAAGAAAAGAAAAAGAGAACAACAAAAAAGTGAGAGAATAAATGAAACAGCTCAAAGCAGATGTCAAAGAAATAAAGAAGTCGATAGCTGACCTAAAGAATTCAATAGAGGGATTCAAGAGTAGGATGAATGAAGTCTCTGGTAGAATCAGTGATCTAGAAGATAGGGCAGAGGAATGCATTCAAGCAAACCAGTAAAGAGATAATAGAATGAAAAGAAATGAAGTCTGCAATCAAAATCTTTGGGATAACAGTGGAAGAAATAATAATTTGCATTATAGAGGTTCAAGAGGAGAAAAAAGAGAAAATTGGGTAGAAACTGTACTTGAAGAAATAACAGCTGAAAATTTCCCTTACCTGAAGAATGAAGGAAGCCTCCAGATCCAGGAAGTTCAGAGTCCCTAATAAAAGAAACCCAAGGATACTACACCTAGACATATTGTCATCAAAATGTCAAGAATATAAAATAATGAAAGAATCTTAAAAGCAGTCAGAGAAAAATGAGTGACATCCAAAGTTGTCCCCATAATATTATCTGGATTTCTCAGCTGAAACTCTACAGGCCATGAGGGAATGTGGCATGATATAGTCAAAAGTCGGCAAGAAAAGAATTTTCAACCTAAAATACCATACCCTGCAAGATTATCATTCAAAAGTGAAGGAATGATGAAAAGTTTTTCCAATAAGCAAGAGTTAAAAGAACTTATAACCACAAAAGCTCTAAAAAAATATTAAAAGATGCTATACAAAGTGTAAAGAAAACCCATTAGAAATAGTAAGTCAGCAAATATAAAAAGTGAGGAGGAGAAGAGAACAAAATGTGGATGGTTAGAATGAGTGTAAGACTTGTTTTGAGATATATATAATAGTAAACTTACATTTATATATAGCACAACAGGTTTACCAATATTCCTCCCCTTTCCCCCTTCTTTTACAGTTAATTCCCTCTACCCCATTTCCTCTCTCCCTCCCCTGTCTCTTCATTACCCACTGATTTGTCATTTTTCTTTTTGTCCCCTACCATGAAAAATCCATTCAGTACCCTTTGATTTGCCTCCTACCACAATCCGTAGTTGTTTGATATAGTTCTCTCTCTCTCTCTCTCTCTCTCTCTCTCTCTCTCTCTCTCTCTCTCTCTCCATTTTCAATGTTGTTTAATTTATGACATTCATTTTTTTCTGTCTCTATACACGTCATATCAGTGCTTCAGTCAGCCTTTTGCTGCCTAATTATTTAAGATCTTTATTTTGTTTATCTGAATTTTCTTTTAATTCTGAATTTCTTTATTATTGCAGATTGGAATTATTTGTTAGAAAGAACCATTCTTCCCTGTCTTCAAAGTTAATTTCTGGTGAGCTGTCATATTGTTGTGATTCTATTTCTTGAGGTTTCAAGGTGTGTTGTGTTTATTTCCCCCCTGATTTAGGATCTTGTCGCTATACCGCTAGTTTTTGTTGTTTTTTTAAATTTCTGCCAGGGTGATGCTCTATTTTTGACCATTACATGCCTCTGTAGTGTGTTTTGCTGTGTCAGGGAGTGATGATGGCTGCCGAGTGGGGAATGGGCATGAGGTGGGGGTATGGTAGTCACCTGGGGGACTGTAGCTTTTGCAGCCTGATTGCGGGGGAGGGGCGGGTAGGCTTGTTTTGCTGGTAGAACTCTACTGGTTGGTGCTATGTGACTTGAGCCTATTGACTGCACTTAGGTCTCTTGTATTCACCAAATCATCAGGATCAAGTCCTTTCTATAGGTTGCTCCTCCAGGGTCTTAGCCTCTGGATCCCAATTCCCAGGGGGCCCGAGCCCCAAGTTGTGTGGTGGGAGGTGCGTGGCACCTGTAAGCTCCTGTTCTTTCTGCCTCCAATTTTCTCCTTCTGAACTACTTCTAGCCAAGAGCTCACCAGTAGCAATCACCGCAACCCTTCCCCTGCCCTGACCCAGGTTTTCCACTCTGACTGCATTCACGCTCTAAAAAACTAGGTTTTCTTTTTTACTGCATGGTGTCTCAATGCACACTTTGCATAGATGCCATCTTTTTTTCCTTCCAGCAACTATGTTTGCTGTTTCTTGATGTTTCCTGTTCCTTTCTCTTCTCGCCTTCTGATATACCTGTTATTCTTATGTTATCTTAAGTTATTCTTATGTTGCCTTTCCTAATAGAATTGGATAGCTCTCAGTTGTTTTATTTTTCTTTCGTTTAATTGCTCTCTTTTCTTCCACCTGGTTCCTTTTTACATTTCTGTCCTTCAGATGACTGATCCTTTGTTCTTTTTGGGCATTCTGTTTCCATAGTTTTCTTTGGTACTATTGATCTCCCTTATTGTATTCTTTGTTCTCTGAGTCTGTTAGTTTTTTTAACTTTGATTTCTGTCTTCTACTTAACTGTTTTTTTAACTCAATGACTGGCTTCTCTGAGTTCTCTTGTAGTTCTTTGTACAGTTTTTCTGAAGTTTCTTTCATTTCTTTGAGTTTTTTTCATGATTTCAACTTTGACTTCTTTATCTATTAAAAAGAAACAATAGGATGGCCAGGAGATGGTGATCTGGTAGGGATGATATTCAGATCCTCTCTGAAGAGCAAATAAGAATTCATTTATTCTCCAGGAACAAGTACTGAGGAAAATCAGGCAAAGAGGCTGTAGAGATGTGGCAGCTTTTGTAATGACAAAGAGTAGGAGAAAATATCTGAGTTGAGAGCTAAAGCAGAGATTCAGGACTTGAAATTTGGGCTGCAGCAGAGGGGGTGAACTGAAAGAAGACACAGGCCAACTGGAGAGTTTCCACAAAAGCAAAAAAGAGCCCGCCCAGCAGGATCAGAACATAGAGGCACAGGAGACTGTTTTGGCACAGGACAGAAAGAGATTCAGCATCCCAAGGTCAGAACTGCAGCCAACATGATGAAATTAAATTGGGCATTACCACAATCAAAAGGCAGCTTGGGAAATACCCCACCTTTATCCCCCACCACAACCATTTTGTGCCCAGAGTCTCAGTCCACTGCCCACTGGATATCCCACTCAACAGATATCCTGTCATCAGAATTCCCACCCTGAGTAGTAAAGGAAAAGGTAGTCTCCCAGCAGGGACTAATTCTCAGTGCTACCCAGCAGCACCACACAGTGGGTGAGGTGGAATCACAACCTGATTGCCAATTTTGGGCCAACAACAATATGATCACCCCACAAAGCACCATCACTGTAGAGAAACGGAACCCACAGAAATATGAAAAAGTTATAATAGATATCATAGGAGCTAAAAAGAGTAAAGGACCAGAGAAATGTATGTGAAATAATGGATCCAATTAAAAACTTGGGGGAAAATCCTAATAGAGCAAATGTATGCAAACTACCTGAGGATGAATTTAGGGTAACATTGATTAACGTACTCATGTGAATTAAGAAGAAAATAAAAGAGAACAAAAAAGAAAAAATGAAGCAAGATATCAAAGAAATGAAGAATATGATAGTTGAACTAAAGACCTCAATAAACTTAAGAATAAAATGGGTAAAGCCTCCAATAGAATCAGTGATCTCAAAGGTAGGCAGAGGAATTAACTCCAGCAAGTCAGCAAAGAAAAAAAGAATGCAAACATATGAAGACAGCATTTGAGACTTTTGGAATGACATCAAAAGGAAAAATTCACATAATAGTGTCTCCAAAGAAGAAGAGAGAAAAAGGGGGTCAGAAACTGTATTCAAGGAAATAATAGCAGGGAGTTTCTAAACCTAAAGAATGAAGTAAGCCTCCAGACCCGGGAAACTCAAAGTTCCTAACCAAAAAAACAAAACAAAAACAAAAACAAGCAAACAAGGGTCACCTAGATACATTGTCAGCAAAATGTCAAAAATACAAGATAAGAAAGAATCTTGAAAGCAGCCAGAGAAAAATGAGTCACATATACAGGAGTCCCATAAGATTGTCAGTGAATTTCTCAACTGAAATTAAACAGGCCAGAAAGAAATGGCATAATATACTCATTGAAAAGAAGTTTCAACCTAGGATGCTATATGCTGCTAGATTATCATTCAGAACTGAAGGAATGATAAAAGCTTTTCTGATAAGCAAAAGTTAAAGGAATTCATCACCACAAAACCAATTCTGCAAAACTATTAAAGGATGCTCTATAAAGTATAAAGAAACCCCACTTAAAAACACTGAGATAGCAAATATAAAAAGTATGGAGAAGAGAATAGCAATGTGGATGGTTAGAATGAGAGTAAGACTAATTTGCTTTCAAATAAAATAGGAAATAAACATAGAATTTTAATGCTCACTTTGGGGTAACCTCAAAATATGGCTCCAGTGAAAAAGAAAAGAAAGAGAAACCAATCAAAATATAACTGTGCCCAACCAGCCAAAAAAGAGAAAGAGAAGAACAACAGAATTGTGTGGAACAACATACAAAAGACAAATTACAGAATGAAAATAAATAAACATATCAATCAACCTAAATGATAATGGATTGAATTCACCAGTCAAATTACACAGAGTGGTTGAGTGAATTAAAAAGCATGACCTAACTATCTACCACAATCAGGAAACCTACCTTCTTTCAAAGGTTAATAAAAGACTCTAATAGTTGGAAGACAAACCTACTGTTGAATGACAATCACGAAAGAACAGAAACATACATACTTATATTGGATAAAAGAGACTTCCATCTAAAGAGCATAATAAAAGAGATAGTCATTATATAATGATTATGAAAGGGTCAATCCAACAAGAAGACATAATGCTTATTAATACATATGCACCAAAAAAGGAGCAACCAAATATATTAAGCAAGTATTTATTAGATCTCATGAGAGATATAGACAGCAACCCAGTAATAGTGGGAGACTTCAATGCCCTACTTAAAAAAAAATGGACACATCAATCAGGCTGAAAAATAACAGAGGAACAGCTGCTTTAAATGGCCATTTAGAACAGTTAGGTTCTAATAGACATATACAGAACACTTCATCCAATGACTACAGAGCTCATTTTCTTCTCAAGTGTGCATGGAACATTCTGAAGGATATTACATATGTTGGGAAACAAAACATATCTCAAATTTACAAGTCTGAAGTTATACTAAGCATCTTCTCTGAACACAATGTCTTAAAACTAGATATAAATCACAAAAAGAAAGACGTAGCACCTCAAATTAACTGGAGGCTAAACTATGCTTCTGAATGATTCTTAGTAAAAGAGGAAATAAAAAAAGAACATAAAAATACTTAGAGATAAATTAGAACGAGGACATGAATGACCAGAATGTATGGGATGCAGCAAAAGCAGCACTAAGAGGGAAGTTCATTGCAATCCAGGACCACCTCAAGAAACAAGGAAAATCACAAAAAATAACCTAAGCCTATTTTTAAAACAATGAGAGAAAGACCAATTAAAGCCAAAAATCAGTAGAAGAAAGGAAATAATAAAAATCTGAGTAGAATAATTGAAATAGAAAACAAAATCAGTCCACATCATCAGTGAAACCTAAAGTTGGTTCTTTGAAAAAATTAACAGAATTGACAAGCTAGACTCACAAAGAACAAAAGAGGTAACCTCTCATAACTAGAATCATAGCTGAAAGGGATGAAGTTACAACAGATACCACAGAAATGTAAAACATCATAAGGGACTACTATGAACAGCTCTATGATACAAAGTGGACAAACGAGGACATGGACAGATTTTTAGAAAAATACAGGCTGCCAATATTGAACCTGGAAAAATCGGAACACCCGAACAGAAGAATCACAAGCAAAGAAATTAAAGATGTAATCAAAATTCTCCTTAAAAATTAAAGCCCATGACCAGATGGCTTTTCTAATGATTTTACCAAACCATCAGAGAAGAATTAGTAACTATTCTTCTCAAACTCCACCATAACATTGATGAAAAGGGAATACTCCAAATACTTTTTATGAGGTAAACATCAAACTGATACAAAAAACTGGTAGATGTCACCAAGAAAGAAAATTGCAAACTAGTATCTCTAAAAAAGAGATGCAAAAATTATTGCAAATTATGCAAAAAAAATCAACAAACCAAATCCAACAATACATCAAAAAGATCATCCATTATGGCCAAGTGGAATTTTCCCCAGGGATACAAGGATGGTTCAACATACGTAAATCTATTAATGTAAAGCAACATATCCAGAAGAGCAAGGAGAAAAACCACATGATCATGTCAATAGACACAGAGAAAACTTGACAAGCTCCAACACCCATTTATGATAAAAATCCTTCATGAAGTGGGAAAAGAGGATACATACCTAACATAATAAAGGCCGTATATGACAAACCCACAGCCAACATTATAGTCAATGGCAAAAAATTGAAAGTTAAGGTTAGGAACAAGGTAAGGCTGTCCACTCTCACCACTGCTATTTAATATAGTCTGGAGATTTTAACCAGAGAAATTAGGCAAGAAAAAGAAAGAAAAGGAATCCAAATGGGAAAGAGGAAATGAAACAATCATTATTTGCAGATTACGTAATTTTATATATTGAAAACCCTAAAAACTGTCAAAAAAAACTTCTGGAACTTATCAATGAGTGCGGTAAAGTGGAAGGCTACAAAAATCAATGCACAAAAATCCATTGCAATTATATATACATACTAGTTAGAAGAAAATAAAATCAAGAGAATAAAATTCTTTAAAATAGAAGTTTAAAAGAATCAAATAGAATATATTTACCAAAGGAAGTAAAAAATCTGTACAATGAAAACTACAAGTCCTTAAAAGAAATAGAGGATGACACAAAGAGATGAAAAGACATCCCCTACTCATGGTTGGAAAGAATCAACATCATTAAAATGGTCGTTTTACCTAAAACAATACACAGACTTAATGCAATCTCCATTAAAATCCCATGGGCTTATTTCCAGGAAACAGAACAAAAAATCTTAAAATTTGTATGGAACAACAAAAGACTTTGAATAGCCAAACCAATTATTAGAAAATAGAACAAATCTGGAGGGATTACACTCACAGACACTGAGCTGCACTACAAAGCAACAGTGATCATAATGGCATGGTACTACAATAATAACAGGCACACATCAGTGGAATAGAACTAAATCACCAGAAAATGACCCACTCATATTGAACTGGTTAATCTATTCGAAGGAGCCAAAAGTATACGATAAAGAAAGGAAAGTCTCTTCAATAAATGGTGTCAGGATAATTGGACAGCCTCATGCAAAAGAATGAAGCCATTCACAAGAACTAACTCAGAATGGACTAGAGACTTGGACATAAGATCAGAAATCATAAAATTCTTAAAGATAACATAGGAAAGGCTTTCCATGACATCAGCCTTAGCAAGGTCTTTGGGGACTCAACTCCAGTATCAAGGGGGTAAAAAGAAAAACAACTGGGACTATATCAAACTAAAAATAATCTTTATACTGAAAGAAAACATCACCAAAACCAAAACACAACCTTCTAAGTGGGAGAAGATTTGTGTTCCATATTTCTTTTGTTCCCAAGTTGCTGGGGTGCTGTGGAGATTCCTGCTAGCATCACCTGTAGCTGTGTTCCTTGATATGAAGTAGGGAACACCCTGAGTGCCATCTTCCCAGAAGTCCCATTGTTGATATTTTAAGAAGTTAGTTTTGAACCTATCCCCTAGAGAATTAGCATAGTTTTATTTTTTTTTAAATTTAAACAGAAGTCCTTAAACTCAATGCATGTGTGCAAATAAAATAAAACTGCGGTGAGGGATAAAATGGCATAAAACATTCAAATTCAATTCAGTGTCTCCCATATCTCTCCATGACAAACAACCAGAGCTTCATTGCTTGTCTAATATGTCCCAGAAAATTTATTAAGCACTTTATAATAATTGTCTCAGTTAACATTAACAGCATTTCTATAAGGTAGGAATGATAAGGAGGAGCACCAGTGTAGGACAAGGTCAGCTCCTTGCCATCTCTCTTCTTGAGACAATAGATATGAAACATAGTAAGACTAGAGAAAAAAAGAGGCAGGAAACAAGTTACCTGCACATTTTTATAGGTTTAGAAGAATGAATAAAGAGGGAACCAGTTGTATAGAATAAGTTTAAGTTATGTTATAAACTAATAGGAATATGATCTTTTGAGATAGGGAAAGTGGGAAATGGGTAAAAGGACAGGGTCCATCAAATGATAACATAAGAGTGACGTAAAAGAGGACCTAGAAAAAGAAGAAGAAAATCCTGGAGAGAAGAAATTTAATAAGCAACAAGGCTGCTAAATAAGGATGTACTAATTTCACTAATAGAAATCAAGGAAGAAATATATAGATGTGCACATACATATTTAGACTACTAACGCAGTAAAGTCTTATCTTACAGAATAAACATATAACTAGGTACCATCAAGTTAATGTGTTCAAATGCCTTTGGGGAGAAATTTTTCATCAAAGCAAGCCTCTGAAGGAATAATCATTGGGAAATCATCTAGAACCTTGTTGAATTTCTTTACTTATATTTGAGTATACACATATATGTGTGCATATATGTATAATATATATGTATATTAATTATTTATATGATAGAGTACCATGTCTTTAAGGTTTAGAACATCCTGAAAAGTCTTAATCTGACCCAGTGTTCTACACAATTCCTGCTACATCCCTTTTCTATTTCCATGTCTGTGTAAGGATCAGTAATATGCAAGAAGTCAGGTCAACCAACCACAGTATTTCACAACATAGTCTTAAGAGTAAAAGATGACATGGAAAATTAACACCTGAACACACCAAAGTCCTCACGTTAATTGCTGTAATTCAGAGTTGCACATTTTTACTTCCTTTCCTGTGTAAGAAGAGGTCATTGCCCTCCTGTTGACTACAAGTTCTCATTCCTTCCAAATTTACTTCCTCTTCATCTTTCCTTCTCCTTCCTTTACACATCCTAGAGACAGTAGTCAGGGAAGGAGGATTGGAGAAGGAACAAGAACACGGTAAGAGGTGAAAAATTCAACCACAAATTCTCCTTAATAATAAACTCAGCATTTCCCCTCATGCTTAGTTCCGCTGATTCCAAAAGGACTTGGTTGGTAGTCCTGCTGACATACATTTTCATCTCTCTCTCCTTGTTTACTTCCCTGTTCTGGTTTCCCATAGATTTCTTAGCCACTTGTGATTTTTCTTTCTGCAATAATTTTGGGCATTATGTGTGAATGTACATTTTCTAAAACATTGTGTCCTCACACATGACTGACAAGTTGATTGAGGAAACCAATTGGAGTCATAGACATTTTCCTTCAACAGTTCATTGCTCTATATCCCTGTCAATCTTGCAGATAAGTCTGAGGCCAGTATTATTTTGTGCCCTTAAATTATGTTACCTCTTTTTTAAAACTTGTGGTTTTTCTTCTTAGTAATTTTTCCTTGTAGTGAAAATACATTGACAAATAACATACATGAGTCTTTTTTATTATTTATTTTCCAAAATACAATGATCCATTTTAATATACATATTTATCTTTACTTATGAGTTTTTGTTATTCCAAGTATAAGATTATTTTTGTTTATCCCAAGTATATGATTATTTTTGTTTATCCCACCTATTGTGATTTATACTTAGAGAAGACCTCTATATCTCAGCTAGTACTCCTAATTTCCATCCCCTATGGATCATTTTGTCTTTCCCCTCAAGAATCTAACAGATTTTCTCATATTTTAACATTTTTTGTATTGCAAATTATCTTATTCCTATAATAAAGATTTTAATTCCACTGTTATTTTTAATGATCTATAAACCTTGCTAAATTCACCAAGAATCCAACTAACTCTTCCTATTACAATTTTTATGTCTTTATGCTCTCTTCTCATATTTGTTTGTTCTTCTCTCAAAGACCACAATGTCTGGAAACTTATTAACAAGATATCTAAATATATTTTCTACACGCTTCCTCTCAGGAGTGGCTAGTCCTTCATGCTTATGTTCCTTGTCTTATTCATGAATATAATGTGGATTTTTGTTTTTGTTCATTCAACATATGATATATATACATATATATATATATATATGTTTAGCCCAATTACTTCCTCATATCTATAGTAGGAGGAAAGTTTGATGGGCTCTATTCTGATGAAATTCCTGTTTCTGGAGGATATCCCTGAATTAGGTAGAATGCCACTATACAATAAAGTCAAGTTTTGAGACCTTCAAATCATAACTCATTTCCATCACCTATAGGGATGTGGCCACCTCCCAGTTCATTTTTTATTCATAATCGATTATTTCTGCTATTGAATACTTAAAAGAACTAATCACAATGCCAACTAACATCATTTCAGCTGAAGTTCAGATCTGAGCAGTGGATCTTGACAAATGTTTATGTAAGCAAAATCCTTTAGTATTCACATATTTTTTAAAAAGCCCCTCCCAATTCCAAGTTCCTTTCACCTCCCATAACCAGGAAAAATAATAGAAACATTATTAGGAGAAAATGGAGGAAGTTTATTATGCTATACATACACAGATTAACATTTTTACTCTTGGATGTATTGTTAAAATATCTTATTCTAATGGACTCATGATAATTAATGGAACCAGAAATTTATTTACAAACCCTGAAGAGATCTGAGCAGTTCAAATATCTTGAAACCAAAGATGTATTGTGTTAATAAATGTTTTTCCTAGTTCTTTACAGACAACATTAGGGAAGTCTTTATTAATTGAAATGCAATATATATATAAAATATGGAGTAGAAATCATATTATGTTGACATTAATTAGGTGAAAGGATAAGCAAATTGTGGATGTAAACCGCTTTCTCACAAATAACTCTTAGATGGGAAAAAATCAAGCACAGGTCTAAGTTGAAGAACATTGGAAAACTCCCATATCGAATGCTGAGGTTATTAAGTGCTAATATAAACGCTAAGCTACCAGGGATATGATCAGAATCCAGAGTTACAGCGAAATGTTTATATTACTGGAGATATAAAGAGAGAGCAAGAAAAGATTGAGAATAAGAAAGCTGATGTGGGGTTATTCATTATATGTACTGTTGTGGATAAAGTCCGTTATAGAGGGCTTATCAGAGTTGACTGAATCTCTGTGGTCTGTTTCAGCATACCCAGCACCCCCTTCACCCCACTGCCAGGAAGGCAACTTCCTGGCACAAATCCAGGACAATGGCAGTTAGGGGAGGAGAACAGCGCATACCCAGATGGTCCACAATGCTGTTTCCCAAGATTATTTCTGTACTTTAGCTTGCAATGCTTATTTTCAAGGTTTTCTGTGTCTTGACACTGAAGCTTGACTTACAATTTTGTACACAAGCAGTATATGGCTGCCTCTTTGTATTCAACTGTATAAAAATACCGTACTAACTGGAGTGCAGATTTAGACCAGACAGCCACCACCTGTCCCTCTCTGTGGTAGATTCTTGCCACAACAGTCACCTCTGATGCTCCTCTTTAAGAAACCTCTGTCTATCTGCTAGACTCCAGATGCTTTCTTTGATTTGGGAGCTCAGTACTCAACAGACCCTTTGAGATTTGGTTCTCTAAGTGACAACTGTATTTAATAACTTTTGTGTATGTAGAGTATAATTATGTTTTGTCTAGTGTAAAGAGTAAATGAAAGACTAAGTAATCAATAATTTTCAGGATACCATAACTGTGTAGACATATTTATAATGTTCCTTGATAGTATTCATAATGTTTTTGGTAGAGAAAACCAATTCACACTCCATAAGTGAGTGATCTAGACTCGTTGTAAATCACAAAATTGTGACATTAACTAGCTTAGTCATATCAGTTACTAAAGTAAGGGGAAAGATATGGTGGTAAAGCAGTATGAAGGTATTATTTTTCTTGTGTAAATATCATTTTAAAGGCAGGGTCCTCAGTTTTGTAACTCTCATTCGTTTGGAGAGGCAATCAAGATACAGAAGCATAAGTAGACCATAAGGAGCAAATTACTTGAATTGACACATGGCAAAGATTTTCACAAGGCAGAGCAAAGTAGAAGTTCAATTACTGGAAATGGGGAGGTGGTGGAATCAGAGTATGATGGAATCAAAACCAACAATTAGTAAACAGCCTGCAATGAACTATTTATGCAACAAGTACATATAACATATGCCAACATCCACACTATATTTTCAATGTGAATGAGCAATTTGAAAATGTATACTTAAATTTATACTCAATGTGATAGAATGTGAAGGGAGAACAATCTAAGGAAAAGTACAAAATGGAGATAATTAAGCCCACGAGCATAAAAGAGTCAGAAGATATTACACTCTGAGATTTTGAGGGGAAAAAAATGAGGAAGAATAACTCCAGAAAGGCTGAAAAATAGTAGTTGAAGGATTTGAAACCAAAAGACACATGACATTCTAGCACAAAGGGTTATTAGTTCTATACAGCCATGCTGCATGAACTGCTGCAGAGGACTAGACAGTGTGCTCATTCTAATTCGCTGCCATTATTACTTTATATATCTCCTTTTAAATAAATTCTGACAAAAGCTGTATTCTATTTTTCACTTTAAATAATATATATTTTATAATTATCAAAACATATTTGTGAATATAATTACTGTCTAATAATAGATTTCATAATCTAGTGTTAATGCCAATGAACAGACAGCATCAGTTGTTTAATATAAAATAGGTTTATAATATGCTTTTTAATGAACTATATACTAATTAAGATATGGGGCTGTTTAAGAAAAATACATCATAGATTCTTCATTTTTCTATTAAAAATACATGTACCAAATAATTTTCTATGTGTTCAGAATATATTGGAGAACAAAACCCCTCCCTATTATGGAGTATATATTCGGATGCAGGAGGCAGGGAAGGGGAGCAATTCAGAGAAAATAGACCATGAAGAGGAAAAATATATTGCATGTTAGAAAATAAAATTTCTAAGGAAAAGTTAATATGGTAATGGAAATTTAAGAATGGGATATTTGAAAAATACTTACGGGCAAGACTTACTGAGAAGATGACTGCAGTACCATTTGAAGAGGGTGAAGGAATTAATGCTCAAGGCAAAAGAATCAGTTGTACAATGCCTGGTAGGCAGGATGACACTTGCTGTGTGTGAGGAACTGCAAGATGGTCACTGTAGATGGAGATTAATGAGTAGAGAGTAAAAGGCAATTCAGGGAGGTAAGCAGGGTAGTGGTGCTGAGGACTGGTTAGTTCCCCATAGAACATTTAGAATAGTTCAGCTTTAATTCTCAGATGGGGAGTCACTGGAATATTTTGAATAAAAAATGAGAGGGTCTAACTTAAAATTTAAAAGATTTAGCCCACTTATTTTATGGAGAATGTACCTGGGAGTGCTGAAAGAAGTTAAGAGATTAAGAGACACAAGCAAGATTCTAGGTATAAGATGATGGTAACTCTAACCGGAATGATTATAACAGATGCACATTTTTTAAATGATGCAAATAGAATTTCCCAAATAATTTTCTATGAGATGTAGAATAAAGAGAGGAATCAAGGATGACACAAAGAATATTTGTCTGAAAATTGGTGGTATTGCCATCGATATATCTCTTATGTTACAGTAAATCCTTGACTCCATGTTGGTAACACATGATTTCCCCTATTTACAACTTGTACTGTCTAATAATACTTAGGTAAGGAAAGTTCTATGAAATGATTTTAATGCCTATTGGTTTTTTTTTCTTTATAGTGTGGGCTTTGTCCAATGAATTGGAGCTGAGTTCAAATGTGAATTAGAATGAGTCCTCAGAAACACTCCTTTCAGATTTAAACAGTTGTTCATCTCACAGATTTCCTAAGTAGCTGTTTATAATCTTTCTCTTAACAACTGCTTCTAGCATATATGTTGGGGTTTTGATTTGGTGGTCAACATAATGGATGTAATTTTTCTTGATAATAAAATCTGTCATAGAATAATTCGAATAATTTACTTTTGTTTAATAAAAAGTCTATTTAACTTACCCACATATTTTGCATTTTATCAACTGACCTTTGGTGGTTATCGTTTGTGCACTTGTGTCTCTGTGTATTACAAATGGAATTGTTAGCAGGTCATGAAATATATGAATGAATTGTCTCTCTTTTTATTCATACTCTGAAGGTTTTCACTTTTTCAGTATTCTCTATGTAATATCAGTTTCCTGGAAATTGACTTTTACAAAATAAGCATAATTTCATATGGAGCTCTAAAACATATAGTGAGACTAATATGTCAGCTATTGCAATCATATTGAAGATCCCTCAAAACTTTCCTCCTTCTAGTCTAGTTGCTTGGAAGAAAAACTGGAAGTCATGCACAATATTTCATTTGCCAACCTCACCCAGTAACCAAGTCTTATGCTCAAGAACTTCACGATGGCAAATGTAGATGGAGATTAATGAGTAGAGAAAGTGTTAAAGTACATTCAGAGAGGTAAGCAGTATGGTGGTGGTTGTGGGAGCTAGTTAATCCACCTAGAGACAACTTCTTTTTATTTTTGAACTTGGTCACAGAGATAATGACCTGAATATATTTTCATATTTGTATACACCTCCTTCCTCTTTTCTTTACTGAAGAAAATTAGAAAATAACCAATGTCCACTTCAAGTATAAGTGCCTTGTTATAGATTGATTTTAATGTATTCTTTCTATTATACGCAGCTCAGTTCCTATCAGGGTATATAAGTTGTAATTGAATTTCAGGGAGTAGGTGCAGCTGATCAGACCTCTTTCTCCAGCACTGCTCCCTTGACGAGTCCTAACCCCAATAATGAAAATAAAATACCTTTCTTAATCTTAGAACAGTGGTATTTAATTCAGTCAACACCTGTACAATTAATTTTTGATTTCTGACCTCAAAAAAGTGTAAGAGAGTAAATGTGCATTTAAAGTCACTAGATTTGGGGTAGTAGTGGGGTAGTAAGATAATCTACCAACTGCATTCTATATTTCTAAGAAGGGTTTAATATCCAAAATACACAAAGAACTCATAAAATTCTATAACAGAAAAACAGGCAATCCAATCAAAAAATGGGAAGAGGAATTGAAGAGGCATTTTTCCAAAGAGGATATACAGATGAAAAGATGTTCTTACTCATGACTATCAGGGAAATGCAAGTCAAAGAAAAATGAGCTATCACCTTACGCCTGAGAGATTGACTATTATCCAAAATTTTGGAAACAGCATATGTTGGCAAGGGTGTAGAGAATAGAAAATACTTTCTTTTTCTGAGTTATCTTTCTTTCAAATATAAACCTATTCCCTGACTAAACTCTTATAAAAGATATAGTATCTTTTACACAAATTCAAGACTTTGTCCATTTTTCCCCTTAGCATACAAACGTAAATCCTCCCATATTTTAAATAACTTAGATTTTATTCATACAATTTTCAGGTTCACCAGTGTGTCATATTTTCACATGCTTCAAAAACATTGCACTGTTTATAGCTGTGGTGGAAAATTTCCTCTCTAATCTGCGTGTTGACTATGGATACAGTTTCAGTTTTAACCTGAGAGGACTTTATTAATCCACTTTAGGACAAGTGAGGAGATGATCATCTATGCTCTCAAAATTGCCATATATACTGCCATCAACACCTATACCACACTCTGTTATAATTGTTGATTTTCTTTATGGTGTCCTGTTCCTTAGAGAATTCATACCATCTGTTCCAAAGTCTACCATCTACTGGGTGCTTAGTAAATATTTTCTAATTGAATAAATAAATTCTAGTAGTTGAAGAGCCTTATGTTATTTCAAAGTCACTCCTTTACTTTTAACACAAAAATAAAATATATAGTGTAGATCAGTTATAAAGTATAATTTTCTTTGATTTCTAAAGAACATTTAGTATATGCATAGATGCATATAATAGTATACTTTATTCTGCTTTTCTTTTTGTACAATTGTATTGCATTGTTTTGTATGGCATAGATTTTCCAAGTTAGTATGTAGAAAGAGACATTATTTTTAATAGTTGCACAGTATTGAATTGAATGGATGCTTTAAATTTTATTGACAACTTTACCTTTTTTGTTAGATACATGCTTATTTCCAAATTCTCACTACTCTGAATAAGTCTACATGTTTATACTTGCATATTTGTCCATTTGTTTTCTTAAGACATATGCCTATGAGTTAATCCTTACATATCTTGTACTTGAGAATTTAATATAAACACATAAGGGAAAGCCTGTGCTATGTACATTCTGTATGCAGTTTTTATTGTGGATAGAAATGACCAAGGACTTCAGCAAGGAACTGGGTGTGATGTTCCTGGTTTTTGCAAACAGCTGCTTAAAAAAGGGAAGGACATTAAGTTTCTTTAAAAATCAAGTAAAGAAAATATTATCCTCAAATAAAAAAAGAAAGCATTTATCTCTCTGCGGACAAGATAGACAAGCAAGTGTTTGCAGATAAACACAGAGCTCTCATAACATTGGAGTTATAGACAAGGATGTTATGGACTGAATCAGCACAACTATGTGAAGGCTTTTCTTTGCTCTAGGTAGCTGTTTTCTCTCTCTTTACTCGTTGAATGATATGCAGGTTTTAAAAAATTATCTTCCCTGTCTTGAATGCCCAAGGTGGCACAAATTGAAATTTTTTTGCATTCCTTCCAGACACATTTCTTTTTCTGAAGCCACTATCACAGAATCTCCTTCCAATGCAACATTTACTGCACCTATTCATGAAAATTGCATTGGCCAGTTACGAGTAAAAGAAATTGTCAGCGATAGCATTTCTTTAGAATGATTCACAGGGGTTGAGAAGTCGCTATGTTTTTTTTTTTTTTCTGTTGTAATTTTTAAACTTGGATTGAACAGAATGGATGCAGCTCTCTGTTAGTCAGAATGCAGTGTGATTGCTTCTATAATTATTAAGTATGTTGAATTGTTACAAATGATAGAGAAGTTCTAAGGGCAGTGACCCAGAAATAGTGTATTGCTGGATTTTGGCTCTGTTCCTAGTTCTTGTCTAGTTTATTTCCCCTGACTGTGATTGCAGTGAAAAAAATGACACTACTGAGTACTTGGGTGTCATTTAAAATAATAACCTAAATCCTAACCTGGATCCTCAATTCTGTTATTTAGCTTTTTCTATCATAATTCGTGCTGTCACTTATTCATATTTCTCCAAAAAAATTCTAATTCACTGAAACTCTTCTCACCAAATTCATTTTAGACCTCTACATGACAAATCCAGAAGACTCTTCATCTTATTTGATGCCAACATCATTTAACACATGGACTGTTACTGTTTTTTGTTTCTGCTACTTTTCTTCTTGGTTATAGGGCTGCATTCTCCAGGGCTTTCTCATATATATCTTAGTATCCCTACTCTTTTTCTTTTGACAACATTTTGTTTTCTCTACCCAACCATTTCATGTTTGAGCTTTTATTTTTTTAAAATAGTAAAATTTATTATTTAGTCTGTTTGCAATGCTATATTCATTTTAGGATATTGAAATTGCATCTGAGTCTATATTTCACATCATAACCACACGAGTTTCATTATTCTGTCTTTACTCTTTGATATACTCTTGTATATCCAAGAGAGCTTATATAAATAATAGAGCATCTTCATAGTGTCCACCATTTGGATGAACCATTATTTAACCCTTTCCCCTATTGGAGGACATTGAGGTTCACTCCTAACCCCAAGTTGTGATATTTTGTTCCCAGGGGAGAAATTGCTGGACCCAGGGACAGGCCATCATCATTTTGATAGATCTTGCCAAATTGCCCTTATTGGGACTCTTCCAATTCATACACCCACCATGGACGTGGAGAGCACCTGCTTTTCCATAAATATGCCAGTAGAACATGCTATCCACTTTTTTTCCTATCTTTGCTGAAATGACAGCTGGTAAAAACAACAGTTCAGTTTTACTATATTTGTATTTCTTTTATGAATAAATTGAGCAAATTTCTATATGTTTAAGTACTATTGACATTTTTTGTCTGTCAACTGAGCATTTGTTTCTATTTGATTACTGACCTTTGTCATATCAGTTTCAGAAAGCAATTTAAATATTGCGGAGATTAGCCATCTATAGGTTTGGAGACTCTTATGGTAGGGATAACCTGGGGGATACAAACAATAACAGGTTCCCCCACACATGAAGTCCACCACAACAGCTACAGCCGTCCCCCACCAGTACCACTCCCTCACCCAGCAGCCATCCTTCACCTTACTGACTCAGCAAAAGATCTATACTATGGAAGCCTGCTAGGGACAAAAATATAAAACCACACAAGAGAGCCATCTACCAGTAAGACAAAAAACAACTCATTAAAAAGGATCAATTCCCTGGGGAAAGTTAGAGCTCAATTTATACTTAAAAATCTCAAGGTATTTCAGCAACACCTCATGAGAAACTAATTTTGAAGACATGAAAAATTGTTTCTTTTTAATGGATTTAAAGTTGCAATCATGAAGAAACTCAGAGACAAAAGAAAATTTAGAAAAACAGTTAAAAACTACAGGAGAACTAAGCAAAACAAATCAATAAGCTCAAAATTACAATTAAAATAGCAAGGTAGAAATTGAAGTTTTACAAAAGAAACTAACAGAGATTCAGGAGGTGAAGAATGCAATGAAAGAGAGCAAGAGTAATAAAAAAAGCTATGAAAACAGAATCGACCAGATGGAGAAAGGGATCTGTGATCTAGAGGACAGTAATGTAGAAAGAAGCCAGGTGTAAGAAGCGAGAAAATGAAGAAAGGAAGAAAAAGAAAGGAGGAGGAGGAGGAGCAGGATGAGAAGGAAGGGAGGGAGGGAGGGATTAAGGAAGGGAGGGAAGGGAGGAAGGAAGAGGGAAGAAGGAGGAAGACAGAAGAAGGAAGAAGGAGAAGAAGACACTCTCAGAATAATACAACTCTATTAAAGGCAGCATATGAATAATGTATATCCCTGTAGGTGAAAAGAAAGAAAAGGGAAGAGAGAAAATATCAAAGAAATAATTGCTGAAAATTTCCCAAACCTGGGAAGAAAATGAACATAAAAGTCAATGAAGCCAACGAAACTCCTGGTTATCGAAATGTAAAAAGACCTACACCGTGGCATATAATTGTGAAATTATCAAAAATCCAAGACAAAGACTATTAAAGCTGATCAGGGTAAAGGGCAGGGAAAGCTAGTAATATAAAAAGGTACTTCCATAAGGCCATTGTCAGACTTCTTGGCAGAAATCATGGCTTATTTTTCTAGTCTAGAGGACAGAAGATTATGGAATGATGTATACAAAATACTCCAAGACAAAAACTGCCAACTTGGAATACTAAATATTGCAAAACTCTCTCTGATATGAGGGGAACATAAAGGATTTTCCTGATAAATAAAAGCTGAAGGAATTTGCTGCCAGGAGAACTCCCCTAAAAGAAATGTTAAAAAAGAGGCTCTTCAACCTAAATCAAAAAGTAGGAAACATACAAAAAACTAAACACAGTAATAGACAAAACAAATGAAAAGTCAAAATGGCAATACAAATTCGCAAATATCAGTAATCATCCTGAATGTAAATGGGACTGAATTCACCAATTAAAAGGCACAGAATGGTTAGATGGATTAAAAAAAACAAAACAGGACTATATGCTACTTGCAAGAGACTCACTTAAGATCTAGAGACAAACATAGACTTAAAGTGAAGGGACAGAGAAATGTACTCCAACTCAATGGTGAGTCTACAAAAACAGGAACCACGATACTCAAATCAGATAAAAAATAGACTTCCAGCTAAGAAAAGAAAAAGATGGTCATTATATAATGACAAAGGGATCAATCTAACAGGAAGACATAATACATATTACTATACATGCACTTAATAAAGGAACAATCAAATATATTAAACTAATATTAAAAGACCTAAAGGGAGATAATGACAGCAACACAACAATAGTAGGAGACGTTATACCCCATTTAAAGTAAAAGACAGATTATCTTTACAGAAAACAAAATAGTAGCTTTAAATGACAAATTAGATGAGATGGACTTAACAGATACTTAAGTATTTCACCCTAAAAAATAAACATTCTTTTCAAGCACTTATGGAACATGTTCAATAATAGACCATTTGTTGGGACACAAATCAAGTCTCAATAAGTTTACAAAGATTGAAATAATATCTACATCTTTTTGGATCACAATGGTATCAGATTAGAGATCAACCAAAAATGGAAGGAGTTAAAAATTGCAAAGGAGTAGAGAATAAGCACCATATTATTGAACAACTATGAGTCAATACAGAAATCAAAAGTAGGATTAAAAATTACCTGGAGTCAAAATGAAGACAGAATTTATCAGAACCTATGGGATACAGCAAAAGTGATACTAAGAGGTGAATTTATAGTGATATAATCCTACCTTAGGAAATAAGAATTACAAATCAAAACTTAAAACTTCACCTAAAAGAACTAGAAAAAGAAAAATCAAACCCCAGTAGAAGAAAGGAAATAATAAAACTTGGAACAGAAATCAATGAAATAGACACCAAAAATACTTCAAAAATCAATAATACAAAGAATTGGTCTTTTAAAAGGATAAACAAGACAAACTACTAGCCAGACTTAGAAAGAATAGAGAGAAAACAGTCAAATTTGATTG
Organism: Solenodon paradoxus; assembly: GCA_004363575.1. Lineage (NCBI taxonomy): Eukaryota > Metazoa > Chordata > Mammalia > Eulipotyphla > Solenodontidae > Solenodon > Solenodon paradoxus. The sequence continues at coordinate 115,498 of RJWH01002720.1, forward strand.
AGAAGTAATCACGATTTCTCCTATACAAGTACAGAGGATTGTTAAGAGAATACGATGAACATCTTTACGGCAACAAGTTGAATAACCTAGAAAAATAACACATTCTTGGAAACATAAAGCATTCCAGGGTTAAATCAGAAAGAAACAGAAATACTTATATTTAGCAAAACTAATTCCTATGGATTTATGAACCTCTTTTTTAGGCCTGTTTACTTAAATGGGGACAAGTCATGTAGGCTCAATATAATTCTAACTGTTCAAAAAATCTGTTTCGTTTCTTTTCTCTTTCATATTTGACATATGACTTAATATTATCTCTTCTAAGAAGAGTTCCTTTGTGATTCGGTGTGAAACAACCTCCTGTTCTTCTTTCCCTTAATAACCTTTATGAAAATTCACAAATCTACATGTTATGGCTTATTTTTCTAGTCTTTCTCCTTTGTACTCTATGAAACAGGAGAAAGATAAAGAAATTCAAGTAACTGACAGAGTATTGATTAATAAACATATGTTGGATAAACAAATAAAATACAACTATTGACAGCTTTAGTCATTAAAAATTATTAATTTTATCTTTAAATCCTGCACATTAAATATTATTTTCTACAATGACATTTTAAAAAGTAGAAAAGCTTTCCCTTGTTTTCAGTTGATTATCAATCAGCAATAGAATTTAGATTTTGTTTGTAAGATAAAAAGAGGCAAAGTTTGGTGAATAGAGCTGGATTTATTCATCATATTATTGCTATGAATTACAATCAATAATACACATAGGAGGCCAAGGCTAGAGAGTTTAGATTATAAAGTCAATTACTTTTTTTAAAAATGATGGAATTTCCTGATACTCATTTCATCTCTCGTTTGAGATAAAATCTTATTCTTCAATTTATCCTGTATTTCTACATCTCATTTAAACAAACTTTTAAAATTGTTGAGGGATTTCAAGCTGGCTCTCCATTAAAATAATTATAAATCTATGTTCATTATATTTTTGCCTTCCTATGCCAATAGAAACATCACACACCTATAAATGCACATATGTTTATACACATATAAACAATGTTCTGTATTTTCCACCAATTGAATTTTATATTTCTTATTCAAAAATCCTTCATCCTTATGTCCAGAATCAACTGTTTATAAAAACGATGTTTAACTGTCCTACGATTATGTTTTTTATATTACTATATATAGCTATAATCCCAAAAGTTTCATAAATTTTCTATATATGTTATTCTTGAATTACAACCTTGAAATAGTATGTGCTAGTTTCTCTTTTTTAAAATTCTTGATATCTTTGTTTCCCCAAGTAGAAACTTGAAGCCAGAGTCAATTTTGTATAGCACTTCTATATTCACCTGATATAGCATAATATAGTATTACTTTAAAAAAATAGAAATCCTGGACAGATTGATCATAAACAAGGAAATTGACACAATAATTTAAAAAAAAATTCTGCCTCCCACCAAAAAAGTCCTGGACCAGATGATTTCACTAGTGAATTCTACCACATGTTCAAAGGAGAATGAATATCACTCCTTCTCAAACTGTTCCAAATATTGAAGAAGGCAAATTTCCAAAAATTTTTTCATGTCAACATTACTTTGAAGCCAAAACCAAAGACACCACCTAAAAAGAAAATTACAGATCCACATATTTGATGAATATTGATACAAACATCCTCAACAAAATACTAGCAAACCAATTTGACAGCTCATTAAGTGAATAATACACTACAATCAAGTGGGATTTATTGCAAAGATGCAAGGATATTTCAACATATGCCAAGTCAATAAATGTATTACACTATATCAACAATATGAATGACAAAAACCTTTATCATCTCAATAGATAAAGAAAAAGCATTTGATAAGATTCAACTTCCTTTTAAACAAAAAGCTCTCCAAAATGGGTTTAGATGGAATGCACTTCAACATATAAAGGCTAACTAGGACAAACCCATAGCTAGCATCATGCTCAATGGAGAGAAACTGAAAGCTTTCCCTCTAAGATCAATAGCAAGGCAAGGATGTCCACTCTCCCCATTACTACTTTATAGTGTTGGAAGTCCTAGTCAGTGCAATTAGACAAGAAAAGAACATAAAAGCATGCAAATTGAAAAAGAAGTGAATCTATTACTATTTGTACATGTTGTGATAATATATAGAGATAACCCAAAGACTCCATTAAAAAGCTACTAGAAATAATACAGTAAAGTAGCAGATTAAAAAATGTTTAAAAATCTGTTATATTTCTCTATGCAATGAACAAACTTGAAGGAAAACAATCTCATTCTCTACTACATCAAAAAGAATGAAAAACTGAAATAAACCAAAGGTGAATGACCTTTACTCTGAAAATTAAAAGACATTGTTAAAAAAAATAGATGATGATGCAAGGAAATGGAAAAGTATCCCATACTCACAGACTGGAAAAATTAACATAGTTTAAATGGCCAAATTATCTAAAGCAAATACAGATTTAATGCTCTCTCTTCAAATTCCCAAAGGTATTCTTCACAGAAATGAACAAAAAATCATGAAATTTATTTGGAAGTACAAGAGGCTAGGATAGCAAAAACTTCTGAAAAAATGGCAGTGTCATGCTCCTTGACTTCAAACCCTAATAAGAAGCAGTAGCAATCCAGTGAGCATGGTTTGGAATAAAAACAGATACATAGACTAATGAAATAGAACTGAAAGCCTGGAAATAAAACCGTGTTTATGTGGACAACTACTTTATGACAAAAAAGTCAAATATTTATAATGGGGCCAGAACAGTGTGTTCAATAAATGGTGTTAGGAAAACTGGACAGTTACGTGTAAAAAGTTGATCTAGATCACTACCTAATACTATATACAAAAATGAACTCCAAATGGATTAGACACTTAAATGTAAGGCCTGAAACCATAAAATGTATAAAAGAAAGCATAGGCAAGACACTTCTTGACATTGACCTAAAAGATGTCTTTGGCAGCTCAGCTCCAACAACAAAGGAAATAAAATCCAAGATACATGGTGTTACCTCAAACTAAAAATGTCTGCACAGTAAAAGAAACTTTTATCAAAAAAAAAGATATTCTAATGAATGGGAGAAGATATTTACATATAACACATCATAAAAGGTTAATATCCAAAGTATATAAAACTCAACAACAAAAATCAATCTAGTTAGACATGAACAGATTATCTTAATGGACACTTCTCCAAAGAAGACAAACAGATGGCCAACAGGCATATAAAACAATGTTCTACCTCTCTTGTCACTAGTGAAATCAAGTCAAAATAATAAGACATCACTGCACACATGTAGTAATGACTGTCACTCACAAGACTGGACAACCAATGCTGGCAAGGATGAAGAAAAAAAAGGGAGCTGTTATACTGTTGGTGGGAGTATGAAATGGTCAACCATTGTGGAAAGCAATATCTAGATTCCTCCAAAAATTAAGAATGGAAATCCTATATGATTCAGTTATTCCTCTGCTGGGCATTTACTCTAAAAATACAACAACACTAATTTGCAGAGATATATGCATCCCCATATTCACTGCAGCGTTATTTACAATAGACAAGATGGAAGCAACCTAAGTGCCCACTGACAGATGAATGGATAAAAAAGATGGGGTGTACATGTACCATGAAATAGTACTCAACTATCAGGAAAAAAAATATCTGCCATTTTCAGAACATGGATGGACCTAGAGGGAATTAATCAGATTAATTAGGAGAAAGACAGATATTGGTTGATACCACTCATATGTGATATATAGAGATATCAAGAGAAAACTTAAACAAAAATAGACTTCAACAAATGAACTAAATCAAACAACAATACACTTTTAGTCAAAAAAAGCAAACCGCTGAAGAATGAGGGTAGTCGGTCAAATTAGATAAAGGAAATTAATTGTATAGTGAAGGAAAACTGAAATTCTGGCGAACTTAATATATTATTTACAGATGTGAATTTACTGTGTTGCACACTTCAAACCTATTTTATGTTTCTTTACTAACGTCAATTTAAAAAAAGGAAAATGTCAATTAAAACAGATGATTCTTGCACAGACAAAATGATTCTTAATGAATGCCTTGTTTACTCAGTGCCTCTTTTTGATGTCTTACAGAGACTTCAGATGTCACAAGCTCAATTTTAACTCACTGCTTTCCACTCCAAATCTGCCCTTCCTCCAGTGTATCTTACTGTTATTCATAATAATTCCATCAGTTGTTTAACCTATAATCATGAATTCTCTTATCCATTCATTATCAATAACTAGAGTTGGTCTTTTAGACTACCAGCATGTATTTTACCTATATCCACTTGTTTTATTCTTCTTCTATTCTCGGATCTCAAATAGATACAAATGAATCCATGATCATTGCTGAGTGATAGCACATTTTCATTATTGACACCTTTATACTTTCACTAGTCACTTATTTCTACTATTTATTCAACACCGATCACTACATCATCATCCCTACCATACGTCATAAGCCTACTTCTGGCATTATTATATCAAATTTTATGACTTTGCAAGCTCTTTTTCATAATGTACGCAGAGTACATTGCAAATTTCTTTATGCTCAGAAAATTCAGGATCTTCTTTATGCCCACAAGGAAGAAAATCTTAACATGGCCTTAAGTGTTCTGTAGGACCTGTCTCTGTCCTGCCACTGAACTCACCAAATGCCAGTCTCATCTTCAGTTTCTGTGTTGCAACTGTACTGGATTAACTCGGTTAACACTCCAGTCTATTTCTTGCCTCATGGGTTTCAAACATACAAATCCTTTAGAATTGGTTGTCAGAGGTTAAGTCAACTTGCTATATTCTTGCCCTTGATATTACATAGAATACTTTATTTGCTTATGCTAGTGCCTATCCTTCCTCCTAGACTATGATCAGTGATATAAGAAACTTGAATGAATTTATTCCCAATGCATTCCAAGAAACTAACAGTACTTGACACAAGTAGACATTTAAATATACTCATATTAAATGCAAACACAAACTATGGGGTGGGACCTGTATGGTATTGAGTTCAGTTGGGTGAAAGGAAAAGCAAATTATGAATATAAATGGCTTTGTCACAAAGAATTTTTAAAGGGAAAAGGCAGAGGTGCAGGTCCAAGCTGAAGAAAACTGGGAAACTCCAATAACAAATGCTGAGGATATTACGTGCTAGCTTAAATCTAACCAATCAAGGATAAAATCACAATACAGATTTAGAGAAAAGAGTTTATATTGTAAGCAAAGTGGAAAAAGAGCAAGAGAAGACTGAAAACATAAGCAAGGTCAGTTTGGGATTGTCTGACTAACATAAGGAGCAAATGAAAGGCTAAACAAATAATAGTTTTCAGATGACCATGATTGTGAAGGAGTATTTGTAGTATTACTTGGTAAAGAAAAACAATTTAAATATAATAAGAGACTAGTCTACATCACCTGTAAACCATAAAATCGGAATATTAGATAGGTTAGCCATAGCAGTTGTGGAAGCAAAGAGAAAGATGCCCAGTCTCTGGCTAGTGGTAAAACAGCATAAAGACAGTATTTTGCTTCTATGATGGCCAGACCCCCAGTCTTAGAGCTCTCATTAATTTGGAGAGGTAATCAGATAGTGAGTAGGTGAATCACAAGCAATGCCTATGGAAAACATTACTGGAATTAATACATGACAAAGACCCAGAAGAACAAAGCAGAAGTTCTATTACTGGAACTGGGGTGTGGTGGTGACAGGACAAGTATGATGGAATCAAAGGCAACTATTAGTCAACAAGCAGCCTGTGGTCAACTATTTATATGCAATAAGCACATATTGTACCCACATCCATGCTTTATATGTTCAATATAAATGATGAATTGGTAAATTTATACTCAATATACTAGAATATTAAGGAAAAGAATCTAAAGAAAAGACAATACGAAATAAAGGCCATGAGTATAAAGGAGTCAATAAACATTGCATTCTGGGGTTTTGAGGGTAAAGTAATCAGATATGAATGGAGTTCTTTCCAGACAGCTTGGAAGGGTTTGAAGCTAAGGTCATACTGGCACTCTATCACAAAGTATAATTGAGTCTAGATGGTCATGCTCCATGAACTGAAGCCTAAATATTTAATATTATGGTTTATTCTATGATTGGTTGAGCCTGAAAAAAGGAAAAGTTGAACTTGAGATTGTTCAGCATTACAAAGAGACTATATCTTAGGCAAATTAGGTAAATAATACAGATATTCTCTACAATTAGTGATAGAAGATTAAGTAAAGACATGGGATTGTTCCATTATCTTATAATACTATATGCCTAGAATTTATATGTAGAGATTTTTACACAATAGTAAAGAAGATTAATTTATTATAAAATCACGAGGTGATTCTGGTGAATGGGCTCATACATTGGGAGATTCCTTCATTCACCAATAACTGCTCACCAAGATTTTCAAACTTTTTGAAAGTGGCTGCATTATTTAAATTCCCAATAAGGCAGTATGAGAGATCTAGTTCCTCAGCCTAGAAGGAATAATATGTATATACCCAAGAAATGGAAAGAAGTCAGTGTCCTCATATTGACGGATTATAGTGAACGTCTCCTTGGAAGGCAGGAGATGCTGCCTAAGTCCCCAGTTCTGGTCCACCACTCACACTTAACAAGACTTATGACACAATGAACTATAAAAAAATCTATGTTTTTACATGCCTGTATTCTTTGTACATATTGTTCCTTAGCCTTAAGTTCCTTTATCAGTTTTCCTTTTGGCAAAATCTGAGTTCATATTATAGGACACAATTTAAGCATCTTCTCACATAAAAGTTTTTGATTGTTGATTCCTATCTTCCTGTTGATATAACTGCTTCTTTATTTTTCACTCTGTGCTTAATCTATGCTTATTATTGTTACCACTTGTTTCTCTTCTGTGACTGAATTATTTAGACCTAAAGTCATGTCTTGTTAAATGGTGATTTCTCTATATACATAGAATGATGTTGCACCATGTCTATCTTTCTCCTTCTGGCTTATTTCGCTAAGCATAATTCCCTCTAGTTCCTGTCACGTTGCTGCAAATTTCAGGATTTCACCCTTTTTGTTGGCTGAGTAGTATTTCATTGTGTATGTAGACTGTATCTTCTTTATTCATTCTTCTGTTGATAGGTAGTTAGGTTGTTTTAGGTTGTTTTTAACTCTTGCCTATTATAAATAATGCTGCAATGAACATAGGGGTGGAAGAGAGGTCTTTGGAAACTTGACTCCAATAGCAAGAGAAATAAAACCCAAAATAAACAAATGGGATTGCATCAAAGTACAAAGCTTCTGCACAGCAAAGTAACTCTCATCAAAACAAAAGGACATGCTACTGAATGGAAGAAGATATTTTCACAACATACATCTCACAAGCATCTTACTTTCCTGATGTTTGTCACCATTACATCAGACTGTCAGAAAAATGGAATTCTCCATCAAAGAGCAAAGGTAGTATAAATGAAATGCTTTTACCAGTAGTTCCAGGATTTTCATCCTGGATTTAGCATCCAAAATATATAAAGAGCTCACAAAACTGAACAGCAACAAACAATTCAATTAAAGAATAGGCAGATCTTAATAGATACCTTTCCAAAGAAGATGTACACATGGCCAACAGGCACATGAAAACAACAATGAAGTATCACCTCACATTTGTGAAAATGGTTATTATCCAAATGACTGGAAACAAGTGCTGGGGAGGGTGCAGAGAAAAGGAAACACTTTTACAATGTTGGTGGAATGTAAAATGGTGCAACCATTAAGGAAAGTAGTACGGAGATTCTTTAAAAAATTAAGAACGAAATCTTGTATGATCCAGTTATTCCTCTGCTGGGCATTTACCTTAGAAACACTACATTTGCTGTTTTTTGTTTCTATCATGTTAGTCTAAAACAAATTGCAGAGATTTAAAATAGTCTATTCAGCAACACAGTAGATGGATTTAATATTACCTCTTTCTTTCTATAAACCTATAGTCCACAGTTTCCTTTGGTTGTTTCATATATCATTTTGGAGAAAACATGAGTATGAAAGGGAACCTCAGTCTTTTAATGACTTCTGTTTTTTGGTTGACTCCACCTCCATTATGAAGCCTTTCTCTTGTTTTGTGGAAGTGAGATGGTTTTTAGAATCCTTACTAGTCATCTTTAGGGGAGAGCATGTCTAAGGAATAATACAAGCAGATTAAGAAGTCCAGAAACTTGGAAACTGACCGACTCAGAATGGTGCTAAATGAAAATCCTGGAACTACTGGTAAAAGCGTTTCATTTATACTACCTTTGCTCTTTGATGGAGAATTCCATTTTTCTGACAGTCAGTCTGATGTAATGGTGACAAACATCAGGAAAGTAAGGAATGAGAAAGGGCATGAAGCTTACATGGCAGTACCTTTCTTCCATGGATTCAAAATTGAAGATGTGAGATAAGAATTAGATTTAGCATCAATTTGTTAAATTAAATTATGAAGTGAAATTAACTGAATTTTGTAGAGTATGAAAGCAATATATGTTAGAAAAGATAAGAAAATGTAGGAATGAATGTTAATTGAAAGTTGATTATTGAGAGGAAGTTTAGAATAACACCTTTGATTGTTGAAATCTACTTCATGGTTTATTTGGACATATTAAATTCATTTAGCATTTTAACTTTTAAATTAGTGTTGGGTAGAGAATAAATGAGAGTGATAATAGCTTTAAAGCATGTTTTATGTATCTGGAATAAGTTCTCTATGATTTGTAAGCAGTTAGAATGTCCAAAGCTATCCAAGCCTAAAATAATTCCATAGTGCAGACTGCATAGACTAATCCCAGTGCAGGCTCTGGTTGCATTGGATAAAATCCAGTATTGGGGTTTTCCAGATATAAACCTTGTCATTTTGTTTCATCCATTCCCTCACGGAACTTACTATCAAACAAGGTAGATCATGTAACCTTAGAGATGGGGACATTGGTAGTGAACATTACTTTGTGCCTGGAGGGTGAGCAGTCCACTTCTAAGTTTTATTGATGCTTTTCAGTTCTCTTGATTTAAAGTCATCACTTGCTATTCTTTTTCTATCTCCAACTTTCTTCTAATTCTTCACTCCTAGGTTTCCAAAAACATGAACATTTTCAAAGCTATTTTGTTGAGACTGCATGACCCTGGGGATGGATTTTTCCTTTCTGCCATTTACAAGGAAGGGTGTTCTTCCTTGGCTGGACCTTCTTTGCTTGTCTCAAATCTCTGGAACCATCTGTTTTCTGCAAAGTCTCTTTGGGAAGACTATACTTTTGTCCTCTTTCTTTTGTTTACAGACCTCAGGAGATCTTTTGTCCCTTTGAGTTCCTTCACTATTCCTGCGGTCCTAGTTCTCAGTGCCTGTTTGATTACTAGCTCCGTTGGTGAGTACTTGTCAAATTTAGTTGCAACATTACCCTGCTTTGAAAAGAATCATTAATAGTAAGTAATTCTGAAGGTTAATTTGCCTCTAAAAATTCATTAATTCAAAGAATCAGATACTGAAAGCATACAAGAACCTAATCATGTGACATGAAAATAATGAACAAAATATCAGCAGTTTCCCAAAAGAATAAACTCTCAGAAGGAAAAACAAAACATTTCACTTAAAGATTGGAAATAACTTCTAGCTAAAATTAGGGAACAATGCAGAATTATTAGGATGAAAGGAAGTTTTAGGAATGCTTTAATAAATTCAAATGACAAAATTCATCTAAAATATATTGAAGGAGGCTATATATATATTAGTTTATAAATTTAAAATATTCTATTCAACATTAGTATATGATTTAATATTACCCTTTTGTAAATCTTTAGAATGTTTCTCAATTTTCTTTGTTTCATATCCTATATTGAAAATAAAAATAACATGATTATGGAAGGGAGCCTCAATCTTTCAATTTTTCACTTTTTAGGGAAGTGAGACCACAGATTTCTATGTTAGTTAAAGTAACAACAATCTAGACATTTGGTAGGGGGACAGGAGAACTTATTTTATAGTAGAAGATAATAGAAAAATGTCTCAATCTCAATTTCCATTTAAGTATGTAATTTTGTCAGGTTTCAATTAGTATTTAAAAAATTCGCGGTGTTTTAGCTAGTCTTTTCATTCTATTAATCTTAGGATTTTGAGGAAAGTTGCATAGCTCATCCTTTTAAATTTTGTAACATCTTATTTGAATAATAAACTCTCCATAGAGAATACATTAAATTAACATTATAAAGAATATAATCCATAAGATAAAGATATCAGGTAGAATTGTGATATTTAGCTTTACTGGTTTCTTATCATTGCTTAATTTGAAGCCTCTGATACTGAATTTTGTATTTGAATTCTTATGACATAGCATTATTGTGTTGTACCATGGATGAGGTCAGGAATGTTTCTCAAATGTGGCTTTGAAAGATAAATAAGAAATATAAAGAATAATAAATCTCTTTCTCTTTGAATCTTGACCAATTGCTAATTTTACTTATTATTTCAGGAGAAACAGTAAAGGAGCTGAGACTAGCGGATGGCAAAGACAATTGCACGGGAAGAGTGGAAGTGAAAATCAAGGAGGAGTGGGGGACTGTGTGTAACAATGGCTGGGACAATAAGGAGGCTGCTGTGGTTTGTAGACAATTGGGATGTCCAACTGTTGTCCAAACTATTGGATGGGTTAATTTCACAATGGGCTCTGGACCCATTTGGATGGATCATGTTTCTTGTAACGGGAATGAATCAGCTCTCTGGGACTGCAAACATGATGGAACGAAAAATCCAAACTGTGATCATGGAAAGGATGCTGGAGTAACCTGCTCAGGTAAGACTTACTTAAATCAATGACATGCTTTATGGAAAAAAAAATCTAGATGGGGTAAAAATGAAAAGTTGCTATTTTTCTGTAAGTAATCTTATCTGTAGTCTTCATGGTATAAGATTGCTCCATTCATTGCTAAAAGATCAGAAAGTACATGCCAAAGCCCACATTAAAAAAAAAAAAAAGATACTCTGAACTCCATAATCAATGAAGAAGTGACTAACATCAATTTTAGATTCAGTAATCCCTCCTACTCCTACATAAAAATTATGGTATCTAAATTAATCCCTTTTTGCCTTTCCCAGCAACATGCTACTTTCATACATTGATCCATAAGTCATTACTCATTAACTGACAGCTGGTTTACTGAATTAATAAATTAACATTCCTCATACTAATACTTCCTTCTTCATAGGAGGAAGGATATTTCACAAAGTATAATTTTTTTGTCCCGTGTCCATTGCTATTCATTTCATTTATAAGATGGTTTAATTTAGAAAACACTTTGTTTTATCTAATTTGACATTAATAACTCAAAAATGACAGATCTTTCTGCTGACAAATCATAAGGTCATATTTTTGGATCAGTTCAGATTCCTGATCTTTCCATTCTTCTTGCTCATTTCATTGACCCACGTGCCTCCTAGCCTCTCTCTTTGAGACCATCTCTTCTATAGGGTTGATTTTAGAATGGGCAAATCTCCACCCAGGCATTTTAGTGTGATAGCAACACAAGCTAGTGATGGACTAAAATTAATTCTGTTATTTTGAACAAGTTGTTAAATCTTTCTAAACTTTAGTTTCTGAGAACTCAGTGATGTAACTCATGTAAAACTACCAGTTTATTGGATGCAATAAGTGTTTAAATGTCTCCTCATGGCTCACTGCTTCTCATTACTTTGACAACTCAACTCTCTTCATCCTTGTCTTCCTCCTCCTCCGTCACCTCCTCCTCCTCTTCCTATTAATGTCCCCCTTCTCCTCTTCCTCTTCCTCCTTCATTTTCCTCTTTCACTGTGTATCATTTTTGGGCAAAAGGAGTAACAGTAGTATATCTTCATCAAGCATTGATAGCAAAGTTTGATCTTAATAACAATAATAAATCTTACCAGGCTCCTACCATGGATTATTTCTGTCTCTAGACTCTGATGCTAGACTGGCTTTTGTTTGTTTGTTTTCATATCCTAGCTCTATTATTTTCTAGGTGTTTGATCCTGTGTCAATTATTTAACCTCAGTTTATCTGTGAAATAAGGATAGAGTTAATAACATATAATATTTAAAGTTGTGAAAACTAATAAGATATTATATTTGATAAACCTGGAATAGTATTTGCATATTTTGTCTGGGAATTAATATTATTAGTCCATATTAAAGTTCTTTTAAAAGTGTTCTATCATTTCACATTGCTATTTTTTTTTAAGTTATTTGCACATCGGTGTGTGCATTTCACACCACACCCATCATCTGAGCCACAGTGCCCTTCACCACTACCTCATCAACTCCTTCCTTTCCTTGCTCCTTCCCCTATCCCCCCATCCACATAGCCAGAGTCTTGCATCTGTGAATTGTGTTGAGATTTGTTTGTTTTGTTTCTTGATATTCCAATATGAGTGAAAACATCCTGTACTTCTCTTACTTTTAGCTTATTTCACTTAGCATAATCACCTCTACTTCCATCCAGGTTGTTGCAACAGACACAAATTTCATCTTTTATGAAAGCTGTATAGAATCCCACCACTCCTTTTTTTTTTTTTAATAATTATTGAGGTAACTCTGATTTACAAAATAATAAAAGCCCATATATGTGCAGATTCACTAGTCCTCCCTCAAATGTGTGATAACCAACTATGCCTACCACCAAATTACCAAAAGCCCTTCACCAAGGCTGCTCTATCCAGTTATTTGTTGATGGGCATTTGGTGTTTCTATGTCTTAGCAATGAAAATAGGGGTGAGATACTTTTTCCTGGTTAGAGTTTTTGTATTCTCTGGTTATATGCCTAGGAATAAACGCTTGCTGGATGGAATCGTAAATTCATCTTGATTTATTCTTTTTTAGAAAACTCCATATTGCTTTCCAAATAGGTTTCACTATTCCCACTAATAGTGTAGAAAGGTTCCTTTTTCTCCACACCCTCTCCAGTGCTTTTTTCCAGTCTTTTTGATATAGGCCATTCTCACTGGTGTGAAGCGATACCTCAGTGTGGTTTTTATTTGTGTTTCTCTGATGTTTTTATTTGTGTTTCTCTGATGATGAGTGATATAGAGCATTTTTTCATGTCTGTAGACCTTTGTGTCTTCTCTAGGAAGGTGTTTATTCAGCAAAATAGAAAATCTTGTGAAGTCAAGGTCTTTTGCCTGGAGTTTAGAATTTAAAATTTTTAATTATTAATAAAAAAACAAAAAGTAAAAAACAACCTTTGAAACACTGCTTGAACATTGTTTTTGTTTTTCAGGTGCCCCCAAATTTTACACCAAATATGCCTTTCTCAGATATTTCAGTCCTCATAGAAATCTAAGGGATGGCGTATAGAGAGAATTTTCCTTATGAGAAGTTGTTCTTTGGTTAAAATGGTATCAGATGCTTTTTAGAGGGGGGAAAAAGCCTTTGGTTCAAATAGGAAAGTGATAAGAAATGAACTGTTTTTATTGATTTTTTCCCTCAGATTTTAATAAATTGGCATACCACAGAGTGCTTCTACAAACTATTATGTATGCACATGAATTTTTATTTTTGCTTTTTCCAGTTATCTCATTTCAAATTCAGCATCAGATAAGTATTCATGCTCTGAACTGTTTGCAAGAAAGGGAGATTAAAATAAACAGTTTAGAAGTTCATCAAATAGCCAGTTTGTCATTTTTGCTATTTGCTGTATAGACCAATTTTATTTTTTTCTACTTTTTTAAGTAAACCCTTTGAGTCAAATGTATTTGTTTCTATGTAAAAGAGTCCTTACTCTCTTCTAGCAGTGGAAGGAAACAAAACATAAATTTTAATACTGTCCAGTATTTTCCTGGGCAAGTAGATGAAGCTGAAAGTTCTAATTGTTAACTTGTTTTTAAAAGATTGAAATTCCCTAGTAGAGAAAATCGAGCAGCATCCAAAATGAGACACCATTTTTAGGGCAGTATCAAACCCCAAGTGTCAAGAGTCTTATTTTCTGAATTCACTTCTGACTGAATATCACTTTGATCTTTGCTCTAGATGCATCAGATTTGAAGATAAGGCTGACACATGGGAAAAATCGGTGTTTAGGAAGAGTAGAGGTCAAATTTCAAGAACAGTGGGGAACAGTGTGTGATGACAACTTCAGCTTAAATCATGCTTCTGTGATTTGCAAACAACTTCAATGTGGAAGTGCTGTCAGTTTCTCTAATTCAGCTAGTTTTGGAGAAGGTTCTGGACCGATCTGGTTTGATGATCTTGTATGCAATGGAAATGAGTCAGCTCTCTGGAACTGCAAACACCAAGGATGGGGGAAGCACAATTGTGATCATTCTGAGGATGTTGGAGTGATTTGCTTAGGTAAGGACTCATCTGAATTTGCTCTGTTCTTCAGGAGAGGACAAAAGAAAGGGAGGATGCAACTTAAACACCTGAACTCTTAAAAACAATGATGTCAGTCAGCTTCCTTTGTCACCTTTGTTTTCTCCTTTCAAGTTCCAGTACTCATACTTGTAGAGTTGTTTTTTTTTTTTTTTTTACTTTAGTTGAAATTAGAATAATGGGGAAGAAGGGTGAATGAATAGTGAAACTGAGGACAGAAGGACAGAAGGAAGTATTCAGCAAACCCCTATTCCACCCCCAAAAAAGGGGAAAAATTGGCTCAACTAGCAAATGTTGTGCTCTGGATGAGTTTTGAAAGCAAATTCCCCCACCTCATCATCATCTATGAAAGTCTCCTCTTTTCTCCCAGTGACATACCCTTTCCCAATCTATTAGTTCAAATTCACAAATTAAATGATTAAAAAAACCATTTTGGTTCCCTATTAAGACCTCATTTGTGAGCAGACATTGTGTCTTCTTGTGCCATGTTTGGCTAGGGGACAGACACACGGGGATACCACTCTCCTTTTTTTCACTGGAGTTCTTAGTTTGAAGAAGACCTGGTATAGCTTGAGTTCCAGGGAACATTTAGGAAAATATAGCTCAAGTAAAAATGTCCCTGTATTTGCCACATCTTTTTTTTTTTTTGCAAATGAAGGAAGCACAATTCAAACTAATTTTTAAAAATAATAGAATATTGACTCTGAAATCTGGGAAACCCAGATGTGGTTGACTTCTTACATGGCTGCATGCTTAAACAATGTTTGCTGGCTTCTTTTTCTAATTCTTGAATTTTTTTCTGTTTTTAAATAGTGATTTTATTATCTATTTTGTTTACATTGCTATATGCTTTTTAAGATACTGAAATGGCACCTCTGTCGGTGTGTATTTCACACCACACACACCACCATAGTCCTAGTTCCCTCCTTCTTTCCCTCCCTTCTTCCATCCCAGGTTTTTCTTATGGAACCACAAGGAATGGGATTCCTGTACAAGAGATGGATTTTGTTAGAAAGTGAAAGGGATTTTGAAAAGAAAAATCACATTCCTTCACCTCTCAAAATCTTTTTAGGTCTCCAAGGACCACGTTTCTTCTTAATTGGTCTTACATATGCTGAGGAATCATAATTAATAGTATTTTGACAGTAAACTGCCAGGGGATAAAAGCAGTTTATTACAGAAGATTCCTGAGAATCGAGGTCTCTTCTTTGAGGAATATCTTTAGGAGATGTGAAAGCAGGAAAGACGAGGTTTCTTTTTCTTCTTTGTGGTAAAACCCAGGAAGTAGTTTCAAAGGGGCCAGACACTTATACAGGGAGGTAATGCAGGTCAGAACAAAAGTGAGTGTTGAGCGTTGGGGCAAACTAGAGTGTTTGCGATGCATATTTGGCAAAAAAAAAAAAAAATCGGAAACAGTGCCAACAAAAACTCTTTGATGGTCAAACAAGCAAATCTCTAGGTACAATCCTTCCCCTGTTAGGAATTCTTCCTACAGTGGATCAACTCTATACCCAACAGTTCTGTCTTCTTGTCCACTCCTCTCCCATCCTGAATGATTTTCAGTGGTGGTGAGTGTAAGGTTTTTCTGGGCCAGCCTAACAGTGAGTATATCATTGCCTTCTCTGTCTCCACTTCTATGTCTCCCTTTTCCTTCATTCATCTCAGATGCAGCCACTTAGAGTCCTCGTATTGGTGCCGTTTCTTGATCACTAATTGGTTTTGTGTCCCTCTTACAGAAGGAGCAGATCTGAGCCTGAGAGTGGTAGATGGAGTCAATAAATGCTCAGGAAGGTTAGAAGTGAAATTCCAAGACGAATGGGGGACAGTGTGTGATGATGGCTGGGATAACAATGATGCTGCTGTGGTATGTAAGCAGCTGGGATGTCCAACTGCCGTCACCGCCGCAGGCCGAGTTAACGCCAGTGAGGGAACTGGACAAATTTGGCTTGACCATGTTTCCTGCCAGGGGCATGAAACTGACCTCTGGCAGTGTATACGCCAGGAATGGGGAAAGCATTACTGCAGTCATCATGAAGATGCTGGCGTGACTTGTTCTGGTAAGTTAAATCAAAACCCAAAGGAAAAATAGAGACGGAAAGAATCGTGTTCTTTAGGAGTGGGAATAGGTGTGAAATTTGAGACAGAAATAACCAATCATTTTCTTAGAAATGTTGGGAATTCTTTTTCAGTTGTAAGGAATTATTAACACATTCTTTATTCAACTTGTTTGAAAGATGGTCTGACTCTTTTTATAAAGTAATTATTCAGACTCAGAGACTGCACTTTGAATTGTAAGTCTACCTGGAACTCCAAGAGACATAATTTTATAGGCCTTTGTTTATATCTGACTTCTTCATATTTTTGTAACATTGAAAGTTTTATGAACCCTTAAAACTGTAATCCTATTTTTAGCCAAATTCATGGTCTATACTGGCTGTTTAAAAGAAACACGATTTCCAGTGCTCTCTAGAGGGAAGCAAGATAAAAGTATTCTTTGGGAGATAACCTGCATCTATATCTAATTTTCTGCTTCTTTTGCAGATGGAACAGACCTAGAATTGAGACTTACAGGTGGAAGCAGCCGCTGTGCTGGAACAGTGGAGGTAGAAATTCAGAAACTGGTGGGGAAAGTGTGTGACAGATCCTGGCGACTGAAAGAAGCAGGTGTTCTGTGTAGGCAGCTGGGATGCGGATCTGCACTGGAAACATCCTATCAACTTGTCTCCAAACCTCAGTCAACAAACACATGGCTATTTTTGAATGGCTGTGAGGGAAATGAGACTTCTCTTTGGGACTGCAAGAATTGGCAATGGGGAGGACTGTCCTGTGAGCATTATGAAGAAGCCAAAGTTACCTGTTCAGGTAAGATTTTAGATCAAACTCTTAAGTTGAATTCCAAGAGCATAGCTTTTGAGAACTATCTTTGAAACTGATGAGAAACATTGTTCCTTGTGACTAGATCTCCCTCAAGAAATCAGAAAATATCTATTCCTTTGTGAGTTTCAAATATACTTATCATTCATTATGTACCTTGGACACAGGTATTTGGACTTTGTCTTTGGTTTTTCCAGTTTCTTTGCTCACTTTAGCTTTTGAAGAAATTTGAAATCCATGGAAATTTGGAATATTAAGGAGGATTAACATATTTAACTTAAATGTGTCTTCCACAGGAATGTCATCGAATGATTTTTTTTTTAATATTTATGTTGGATAAAAGTCATTACTAAATCCTAGTCTCCTTCTATCTTACTATGAAACAATTTTCTTCTTTCTGAACATATTTGTCTATTTCAATGAAACCCCTTTAAAAAGTTCAAAAATGAGTCATAACTTTGCTAGGCTTATGAATTATTTCTAGAATTTTATGCTAATTATATTTATACTAATGCTAACTTTGCTGAAAATGATGACTTGTCAATAACTATAAGGGAATATATTGTTACTATTACTAATGTGGTAAAAAGAAAGATTTTAAAGAAAACCATGTAAGAGCAAAACCATTTAAATTCTTAGAGACTTAGTCATAGAGAAGAAACTTTTATGTGGTTATGTGCCACATTGTCCACTGACCATGGACTTGCCCAGACAGACCCTAATGTTGGGCATACTCCCTGATGTTACAAATTGTCTCTACCTCTGGTTATATGAAAATTATCCTCTGATTAAAAAAAGACAGTCTTTCAAGATATAAATTTGAGTTGGCATATTACTTTTTCAAAGAGATTTCTTGATTAGGCAATGTGTTCACATGCTTTGAAACTCAAGAATACAAAACTATAAGGTCTTCCCCCATTGCAGTTTCCAGCTAACAGATTCTATTCCCCTCGGACAACCTATGTGGTTCAGGTATTTACATATTCTTTAAGAAATGTTTTCTGTAAATAGAAGAAAATGCAAACAAATCCATATCTAGGTTTTACCCTATTTTGTTATCCCATTTTGTGATTTAGTAGGTAAACTGTTCTGTGCCTTGCATAATTACTTAGTTGACCAGAATTTCATCTCTGTATATAAAGTGTTTTCTTGACTTGCTTCTGTATCACATTTCTTATTCATACAAATATAAAAAATGTTATGCTTCTGACATTTCTCTTCACGTATTACGTGCATTTATTTAGGTTTAAACTTTCCTTTATCAGATAAAATTATGTTGGTTACATATATATACATATAGGTTGGTTATATATAGAGATGGATAGGTAGATAAAGATAGATGGATAGATACAGATATATATATTAGGGAATATGCAGGTCGGAATGAAGGCAAGTTGGCAGACAGGAAGAGAAAGGAGGAAGAAGCATTCGTTTATCTTATTTAGTTGTTCATCCTGGTTGTATCCCAGTCCTGGGTCTCATACTAGGGACCTTGGTATTTATGTGGACTGAGCTTCGATCACAGGCAGTTGACCAAATCACTACTCCACCAGGCATTTTTTTATTCTACTATTTTCGAACTTGAAGAATCATTTTATCCTAAGAATTTATATTTTAAAGAATTCTAATTAGGTTACTTTCGTTTTGTTTTAGAGGAAGGAAGCAGGTAGGAATGAAGGCAAGAAGGCAGGTAAAAGAGAGAAAGAAGAAGCGTTTTTTTAAATTTAGTTGTTCATTTTGGTTGTTCCAACCCCACCACTGCTAGTCCCAGATTGCTGGTTCCATGGGCTTCACCTGGATTGCACCTAAGCTGCAGACATAATGCCCAAGCCACCAGTGTGGGCTGATTAGGTTACCTTTTGAGATGAGAGATATATTTGACCTTAGTTTATTATGTATGGGTATATTTTTGTTATTTACACATAATATTTAGTGCCATGTATGATACTACAATTAAAAGCATATTTCACTATATGGCCTTTTGGGGACCTTTGCACGTGTTTTTAGACTTGTGTAGCCATACTTATCCGTTTGATCATTTCCTTCTAAATTTACAAAGGCTTCTATATTTACCTATTAACAGTGTTTTATGTTAGTATTAATTTCAGCTGCATCTAAAAGAATACCAAAAAGAAAAAAGTGGGTACCTTTTTTCTCATTTAAAACATGTCAAATAGGTAAGAAGCGTAAGGCTGCTTGGGTGGCTCTGTGATCACCAAGAAACACTTAGAATTGTTTTTCTGCAGTGATGCTCACAACATACTGGACAAGAATGATTATTTTCCCTTTAGTGTGTTCCTTGGTGGATCAATGTTAGACTAGGTTCTGCTCTCACCCAAAGTGTCCTTTATTCTTCATGGGCTCAGGTGCTGTTCTGGGGGCACTTTTCCTAGTTTATTGTTTTATAATCTACTTTATGTTGCTATCCTATGGGACATGTGGTCCTATCCAAAATATCCATTGAGACAGTGGATCTCCAGTGTCTCACCAAATGGTCCTTGAAATTCAGTCCTTGTGAAAAATGCCCAGGAGCACATTTGGTCCCTGATTTGTTAAAAAAAGAAAATGCTTAACTTTGCTAAAATTGTATATGCATTACTTCTATTTATTTCACGATGAAGTAGGAAGGCACCAACCAAGGATAGTGTGCTCCATGCCCATCGGCGGGTAAGTATGGAGATCACACCCACTAAAACCTCTCCAAATAGCAGGAGAGACTTCTGGTAGTTAACATTCATTACAGGACATCAATTACAGGGAAACATTACCCATTAGACATGGGTGATGGTGTAGTGGTGGGATAGCCACATTCTCACTCTTCCCCAAAAAGCCCAAAGTTCCACAAAGTGTTTATATCAACACTTCTACCACCTCTTTTTTCAGACCTCCTTGACCAAGCTCTTCCTTTCCAACACCACCTTTATTGAATGACCCAGACACATATAAGCAAATATCCAGTGTCATATTCATGCACCATGAGTCAAGAGATTCCATCCTGACCTTGTCATCTTCTGTGTATTTCTCTCTAACTGTAGGCTTCTTCCTTGGTAAGCAAAGTTAATATAAATCCCGTTCTTTTAAAATTTAAATTCCGATCCCTCTACCAGGTCTCATGTGCCATTCAAGGGTTACCACTGAATACAGTGAAAACACAATTATTGGACCAATGCAGCTTAATAGTACTTTCTATATGTTATCCTATAAAAAATATAAATAAACATAGAGGGTATTTGAACCTGCCAGAGACAGCTTCTAAGCAGAGACATTTTGTAAAGGACCCAGTTTCAAGGATTTTTTTCCATGGACCGAATCTTCATGGATGTTCTAAACTAAACCAAACATCTGCTAACTGTTCAGATTGGTTTAGAGACCCTTGCTTCAAGGGCTGAAAATCTTTGATATCAGCCTCCCTCAAAATAAGGAAAACAATTTTCTCCAAATCTAGTCTGTTTCCTTTATTTTCCAATGTCATGTTAAATTAACACAAAGAGCATATTTATATTGACTCAGTGTGATAACCAGCCCCCTACCTCTTATATGGCCACAGCCCTAAGGTCATTTAAAATCATGGTTTGGAGAGCAAAAGGGAGACTCGACTCCTGTCTTTGCTGGGAGGCTTACTGTCTTTGGATGCAGAGCATCGGTTTCATTTCCTGTTGAGGTTGTCACTAACTCATTTTGGGAGACAAAATATTTTCAGACTTGTTTTTCAGTCCTGCAAGTTCCAAATTATAAGACTCTCAGTAAACCACAGGAATAACAACTGGAACAAGAGCTACAGGAGGAGCATGCCTACAAAATTGATATTTCCCCCTCCATTTCTGTTTGCAGTCTGGCCACTTCTAGTCTCTCTTCTAAGTGCTAAAGGTCGTCATGAGGAGATTCATGTCATGCCAACATTCTGATTTTTTTCTTCCATGTTTTATATTTGTCCCAATATAGTCTCCATTTTTCCAGCCTTAGTGACCACATGGTTTTCTCTGCAAGTTAACATTTGTCCAAATATCTTTCCATTATCTTACCATAACAAGACTCTGTTCTCAGCCAACAACAGTTGAGTCATTTGTATATGTTGCTCATCAATTCCATTCAGCCATATCCAAAATTTGGGTTTTACAACTAAAATACCCCTCTTATGATAACACATTATGAATTAGTTAGGATTCTATTTAGCTGCATATAATAGAAATCCTAAATAATGTGTTTGCTCTTACAGTTGGTCCCTCCTTTATAGATTTATATTTTTGTTTGATATTTGCCACATGTGCTCTTTGCTTACTTTTGTGAACTCATATTATAATTTCATAGCTCTTGGAAGCTCTTCTGGGTTTATGCTCTCTCCTTGTTTTGTTAGGGACAGTTTGATGTTTAGTTTCCTTGTTTAATACCAAGAGAAGATTTCCAGGAAATACTGTCTCAGTGCCTAGCAAGTATAAACTGAAAATTTCAGAATTTCCTTCAATTCTTAGCATTTTATAGAATATAAGACTTTATGGCTGAAAGAACAAAAGAACTCAAAATGGCCAAAAAACTAGAAAATAGAGCAATAATTTATCTCATGTGTTATTTAGATAAACTAGTCAGAAAGGAGTCTCAGAAACTCTGATCACAAAATTATGTTGAATCCCAAAACTTTTATTTGTGATGACTGTGTATGTGCTTTAAAAGACATCTAAGCTTAAGAAACAGTTTATTTGAGTTGTACTATATTTTAGAATTTTTGAGACAATGATTTGTATTTCCGAGTCTGGAAAGCAATAAATGATGAAACTGTATTAATACTTCTTTAAACCTGTTGCTTTATTTAAAATCTATCATGAAGCAAAAGGAAGTAATTATGTTAATTATTTCTTATATTTGTTCTTTCTACAAAAAGAAATGCGAACAGATTCAGTTACTGATGCCAGGGGAAAGCTTAACTTTATTGCTCAAAAAATTATGTTAATTATTTCTTATATTTGTTCTTTCTACAAAAAGAAATGCGAACAGATTCAGTTACTGATGCCAGGGGAAAGCTTAACTTTATTGCTCAAAAGAATAAAATACAGGCACAAAAATCAATTAATAGTTATGTAAAAATGCATAGAGTTAGCAGAAAAAAGTCTCTTAAAAGCATTAATTTCCAATATTCTAGCCATACCCATAGAGTAAATGATATATGAAAACCAACATGTGGTATAGCTTAATGTGTACTAGGACATTTACAAAAATAGGCAGAGAGTGGAGACTCCAGGTCACTTCCTGAGTAGAAAATTTCTCTTTTGCCCTATAATCAAATAGTTTGTACAAAGAAAACACATGTATATTCATAGAAAAGATTCATTTTCAAGTCAATATTTTACCATCAAAATTTTTTTTTCACAGATTGTTTTTTATTTTGATCAAGATTGATATAGATGAGAGAGCAATTAGTTACAAGAAAGCTGAATTTGTTTAGCTCACTCTGAGAAACTCTCTTTATTGAAAGATTAGGTCTGTTCAAACCAGTAGTAAGATATATAAATACTAGTTAATGATACTTCAGAGGAATTCCATGCCCAAATTATGATTCAACAAGCAGAAATTAAGGACACAGATCAATTCAAGAGTCTTTTAATTAGTTGTGATCCCAGAGTATTATTAGTTTTAAAGTCTTAGCTGTGTCTAGAAAACAACATGTTCTTCAATTTATTTTGGACAGATCGGGAACAGTTTTTTTTTGCTCAGAGTCATGAGGAATCACAGATTTAGTCATGTTTGACAGGTATCTATAAGGGACTTAGGGCCTTCTGAATGTCCAATTTCAAATACAGTTCCTTTCTTTAAAAAATGAATTAAACAGTTTGCTTCTCCCACATTTGAATTATCTCTGAAATATGTTAAAAGGAACTCTTATCTTGTTTGTATGTTTGATTGTATGCTTCACCTTGACAAAAAGCAACTTAAAATTTGCGCTCCATTTCTTTAGGTTTTTTTCTGTCTTTACATTTTTAATTCCAGCTACAGGAAGTTATTCATAATTCCTCAATTACCCAAATGCTCTTTCATGCCTGTAGTCTTTAGGCTAAGCAGCTTTCTTTTTCTGTCTTGATGTAATGGCCTTGTGTTAGGACTGCAGGTCAAGTATAAGCCAAGGGTGGTGACCTGGGCTCCTGGACTTTGTTGCTATGTAAATTGGAGCCTCTGTGCCAATCATTCTGATTGGTGCTCTAGAACCATCACTGGGTGATTGCCAAAACCTCAGTTTACAGCAAGGAGGTTGCTGCTGGACAATGCCGAGAGCTCAAGCCTCCCTGAGGACTGTAAGTGCTTGGGTAGTAGGAGACATCTGTCACACCCTCACCTTAAAGTAGCTTCCACAGTCAGAGCTTGTCCCAGTAGTGCAGGTTGAAACTGATGCCTAAGCTGCAGTCCAGCTCTGACCTCTAGTTCCACAAGCAAAATTTTCCTCCTGAGGCACAGGGGAAAGAGCTGCGAGCTGTGGACACTATTGCTTCTATTTTTTAAATGCACTGTGACACATTGTTTTACTGACAAACTACATATTTTTCAAAACTCCATTCCCATTTATGACACTCTCTATAGTTTCCTTAAATAGCCCCAGAGTTGATGACTTCATTTATAAGTTTTGTTATCTAACAGATTTCTGGCATTGGACTTATCATTATTTGAAGAATGATGCCTTCTAGTGAACTGTGTTTGGGGAAGCAGGGAGAGCAATTACTGAGAAATTGTGGAACTTTAAAAAGAAGTAGCTTTACCCAGATATGTAAGATTAGGAAATAACATAGCAAGTAGACAGAAAATTTTCTGCAGAGGCACAGAAGTGTGAAAAAGCATACCCAGGATCTTTAGGCTGGAATATCAGGTATATAGAATCACAGGTATTAAGGCTTTTAAGGTAACATCACAGAGTATTTTAATGTATGCTAAGAACTTTGCGTTTATCATTTCTCCTTGATTTTGATAGGTGATATTGGGAATTCTACTAAAGCTCTTTGTGCTATAATTTCCTCAAGAGATAAATGGTAGTAATGATAACACCTACCACATGAGAATAATAGTAAGTGATTAGTACAGTTAGCTACTATGGTCGTGATTATTATTAATTGTATTAGTATTATCAGTTGTCCCCGAGAGACAGAACTCTGACATGTTTTAGCTCACACAAATGTCTATTGCATAGGTGCCTGACAACAGTTGTTTAAAGGATAAAATTATTGTATAAATAGTAAAGAAACATTGAATCTCACTGAAGATTAAAAAAAGTGTTAAAATATTTGAGATGTAATAGTATACTTGTGGTCCTGGAGTCAGTTTATTGAAAAGATTGCTTAGAAACAAGGAGGCCAATAAGGAAACTATTGCAAAGGTCTACATAACATAAGATGACAAATTAGATTAAAGAGGTGGAAATAAATATAGAGAAGAAATATGCACGTGGGTGATTTTTCACACGGGTAGTGTGTTATGAGGGTCAAGATGCTAGACTCAGAATATACTGCCTGACTCACCATGTGACCTTAACAAATTACTGTACTTCTCTGTTTCAGTTGGCCTGTCGATAAAATTGAAATTACTTAATAATTAACCTATGAGACTATTATTAGAATGAAATAATATTTGTTAAATATTTAGTAAAGTACCACGTGTGTGTATGTGTGTTTGTGTGTGTGTGTGTATGGTGCTCATTCAATATTCAGTTACTACTATCATTATTATTATTATTCACGAGATAAAGAAGCAGCTCAATTTCAGATAATCACATTGGTTCTGGATATCATTAATTGAGCAAAGAACATAGCAGGCTTGTAAGTACAATGATTCACTAAGTTTTGAACTCCTTAAGTTTCCAGTGTCCGGCTAGATATGTTTATCAATAAAAAATAAAGAGAAAATGTATGTTTGGCAGTTAGGGAAGATATCCATTGAGCACATGAGAAAGCTGAGGCTAAAACCTTGGGTCAAGGAATACATGAGAGATTCTGGTGAAGCACTATTGGACAGGAAGGAGAAAACAGGAGAAAGGAGTATCCCTTGTATCAAGTATATCAAATATTAAAGGGAAAAAGACGTCTTATGTTCATTTTAAAGACAGGAAGTATACTGAAAAACTTTACATAGAACCATTCAAAACAGTTGGGGCAGATCCCAGTTTACAGTGGGTAGAGGATAGGATTGAGTGCAGGGCTAAAAGACAGAATGTGGATACACATTATCTGTCATCTCCAAATACTGCAAGCAAAATACTGAAAGGAAAGAGTTATTGTGACTGCAGAGATAGTTGGTCCCTGTAGGCAAAGTTCAAGAATTCTCTTAGGTGAATTGGTCCAGTAAGGTCTAGAATTTGCTATGTCCAGCTCTAGGTTGAAAAACCAAGAGAGATGAGTATGGAAAATCTTTGCCTTTCTTTTTCACTCTCCGCTCCCTTTCTCATTCTTGTCGCAAAGGGAAATCTAGGAATCTTGTTTTATCACTGAAATACTGTTATTTCTCAGCCCACAGGCAACCCAGGCTGGTTGGAAGTGACATTCCCTGCTCTGGTCGTGTTGAAGTGAAACATGGCGACACTTGGGGCTCCGTATGTGATTCTGACTTCTCTCTGGAAGCGGCCAGTGTGCTGTGCAGGGAATTGCAGTGTGGCACAGTCATCTCTATCCTGGGGGGAGCCCAGTTTGGAAAAGGAAATGGACAGATCTGGGCCGAAGAATTCCAGTGTAAGGGGCAAGAGTCCCACCTTTCGCTCTGCCCAGTAGTATCCCACCCCGATGGAACTTGTAGCCACAACAGGGACGTTGGAGTAATCTGCTCAAGTGAGACCCAGAGAACTTGTTCACTTTGTTCCCAGATTGTAAAGAGGGCAGGGGTAGGTAGTCAGAGATGTCTTTTTAAAGCCTTGTCTCCTTCCAGGATACACAGAAATCCGCTTGGTGAATGGCAAGTCCCCATGTGAGGGCAGAGTGGAACTCAAGGCACTTGGGACCTGGGGATCCCTCTGCAGCTCTCACTGGGACATGGAAGATGCCCATGTTCTTTGCCAGCAGCTTCAATGTGGAGTTGCCCATTCTATCCCAGAAGACTCAGCTTTTGGGAAAGCAACTGGTCATGTCTGGAGCCACATGTTTCACTGTGCTGGGACGGAGCAGTACATAGGAGATTGTCCTTTAACTGCACTGGGAGCACCTCGGTGTTCTGCAGGCAAAGTGGCTTCTGTAATCTGCTCAGGTAAGAGGATAAGTGGCAGGCTCTCTCATGGTGCTGAGCCTTAAGAGCAGGTGTGCCCATTGGGATGAACAACAAAAGCAAAAGGGACTGAGCCATTTTGAGAAATCAAGAGAAGTGAGCCATAATATGAACCTCATTTATCTTTTTAGAGGGAAAGCAAACTTGATTTCCACCAACCTCATAGTTATCTAGTGCTGACCATGTGTCATCCATCTCAAAGCAGCTGATTTATTCCCAGCATGTTTGACCCATACATATTCCTCTCTCTGGGTCTCTGTCTACAACTCATCTCGTTAATGCTCCCTCTGACCTCCCTACCTCCTCCTAAGTTTTTGTGTCTTGTCTGACTGAGCGGTTTGGTATTTGCAGGAAATCAGAGTCATACACTAGCTCCATGCAATTCATCATCTTTGGACCCAACAAGCTCTTCCAGCCCAAAAGGAAGTTCTATTGCCTGCCTAGGTGAGAATCAGTGGTCACCCCACACAAAAATTCCCAGTCCCTAAGGAATGCATTTTATTAATATTTTATCTTCTCCTTCCAGAAAGCAATCAGCTTCGTCTGGTAAATGGAAGCAGTCGTTGTGCGGGCAGAGTGGAGGTCCTTCACCAGGGATCCTGGGGCACCATCTGTGATGATGGCTGGGACCTGCGTGATGCCCACGTGGTATGCAGACAGCTGGGCTGTGGAAAGGCCATTAATGCCACTGATTCTGCTTATTTCGGGGAAGGAAAAGGGCCTATCTGGCTGGACAAGATAAAATGTAATGGAGAAGAGTCTCATATTTGGCAGTGCCATTCCCATGGCTGGGGGAAGCACCAATGTAGGCATAAGGAGGACGCGGGAGTTATCTGCTCAGGTATGTTCCATGTACACACATATACATAAGGAAAGGCTGAGCCAGGCCAAAGGGTAATGAGAGATATCATCGGAGATGATTTTCTGCTTAAAGCAGGACTCTATTGAGAGTCAAGATCCCCAAAATGTATATTTGATGAATTAGTACTTCTTTATATATAAGATAGTATAATATCAATACCAGAAAGATAAAAAAAATCAGAAATGAGCTTGTGTAGCCTGAAAATGACAGCAAAACAAATAATGAAAAGTTATTTTATATGTACACCTGGAGCTGGATATTAGGTGAGGATTCAGTCGCCACTTTGTAATCACTTTATTAATTAAAAAATAGATTTAAAATAGTTTTTAAAGAAGAAATACATTTGGTGAGAAAAAATAATTGAGGAGAGAAAAAGATAATTGTGATTTTTCATGACAGACAAGTAAGACTTGCTTGATATAGGAACAAAAATAACAAGAGGTCACTCCTATTTGGTATAAATGGCAGGCTTTAGAAACTATTGTGAAATAGAAAAATACACTTAGTTGTAGTTTATTGGGGGAAACCGTACTATTATTGAGTAACTTCAGGAAGTGAAAAATTCTATATGCCAAAAATTCTATATGATATCCTTTGCATTTAATGACAGAAATCTAGTTGAAGATTAGCAGAACAAAATTGCTTAGTGTCCAAAAGGGAAATACCTCATTTTAAGATGAAACACAAAATTTTGGTTTCCATGTCTGAGCATGTCACCACATTCTAGATCTCAGAGATAGTTGCCAAAAAAAAAAAGGAATAATATTCTTATGATAAAATTACAGAAATTTAGGAAGAATAATCTAAACTATGTAAATGCTAAGGACTCTGAGCCTTTAAGATGTAGAAATCAACTTAGGATCATTGATAGCATTCTTTTTTAAAAAAGGAAAGGTGCCACAGGAATAAAGGCAGGTAGACAGGCAGGCAGGCAGAGAGAGGAAGAAGCATTTTTATTTTATTTTTATTCACTGTTTCACACTGGTTGCCTCCCCACCCTGTTCTGGACCAAAGACTTGAACCCAGGGGGTATGCGGCTTGCTCCTTCAGAAGCAGTCAACCCAACCATTACTCCTCAGGACATGCCCACTGATACTGTGCTTTATTAAAACATTCAGAAATTACTTTAAAAATTACTAGTAAGTGATCTATTATTATATCTATTTTTGAAACTTTCTCATATCAGAATAAAGGGGATGGGAAGGTCCCCTGAATCTTCAGAAAAGATTTGAAATGACTAACTTTGCCTTTTACTCCAGAGTTCATGTCCCTGAGACTGGTGAGTGAAACCAGCAAAGAAGCCTGTGCAGGACGCCTGGAAGTCTTTTACAGTGGACGTTGGGGTAGTGTTGGCAACAGTAACATGAGCACAACCACTGTGGGAGTGGCGTGCAAGCAGCTGGGCTGTTCAGACAGCGGGCACATCACCTCTTCATCTTTAGACAAGACTGCGTCCAGGTACATGTGGGTGGACCATGTTCGGTGTCCAAAAGGACCTGACACATTATGGCAGTGCCCATCATCCCCATGGGAGAGGAGACTGACCAGCCCCTCAGAGGAGACCTGGATCGCATGTGACAGTGAGTATCCATGGATCTACATGAAAATTTCATTCCATAGCTCCATTATCATCATCTGATCTGTATGTGGGAATACATCACCTCTGGTTAGTACCTATTGTACCTTGATGAATTAATTGGTATATTTTATTTAGCCTCTAAGTATTCGGGATTAGTGATCATTTTTCCAAAGAATGTTATATGCCCCATTGTCTTCTTGAAGATTTTGTTCAATTGCTTTCTCTTTGAACAAATGAGGAGCAAAGGATATGGATTCAATATTTAAGTATTCAATGATCTGTCTTATCATATTTCTTTCAAATATCATTTTGGTATGCTAATATAAGGAGAGAAGCAGTAAGATAAATCCTGAAATATCTCCCTGTTTCTATTTACCTTACAATCTGTCCAATTCTTTTTCATTTGAGAGAACCTTAGCATCATACAATGTTGACCTTACTCACTTGCTGTTTCCTGAATCATGTAAATGACTGGGGTCTTATATGCAGGATGAAATATACCCTGTTTTCTGAAAAGAGGTGTACTTCCTTGATGAATTTTGTTTAAAAAATATATATTTAAAATACAAATCATGTTAGCACAGTTTAAATATAAAGACTGGGAAAAAAACAATTTCAAATTTCTCATCCTCTTAGAAGATTTTATCTTATCAGAAATGATCTGGTTTCTCTAATTTTTCAGAGAAACTAAGGCTTCGGGACGGAAAATCTTGTTCTGGACGTGTGGAGGTCTGGCACAGAGGTTCCTGGGGAACAGTGTGTGATGACGCCTGGGACATGGATGATGCTCATGTAGTGTGTCGACAGCTAGACTGTGGCTCAGCTTTGGAGGCTCTGCATGAGGCAGCATTTGGTCAGGGAAGTGGACCCATATGGAGCGATGAAGTGAAGTGCAAAGGAAATGAGTCTTCCTTGTGGGATTGTCCTTCTGCAAACTGGGGACTCAGTGACTGTGGCCACAAGGAAGATGCTGGCGTGAGGTGCTCAGGTGAGTGCCAGGAAGTCAGCAGCAAAAGGGAGGACAGCAAAGGGTGCTGTGTAAAGTCTTAACTAGTCATCACATGGAGCTGGCGGGAGAAAATCATCCTGTTTCATCGTAAAGGAATGCTGAAAACACCTGTTATACACTGACCTTCACCAAGGGAAAGTGTAAAATATATGTCCTGGTGCAGTGGGAAGAAAGACAAGTTTTAGGTGGAAAGGAGCAGTTTACATGATTAAGAGGCACTAAAGTCTTGATAGCAAATAGAAATATTTGTTCTCTATGTTATTCCAAGAATTGAGTCTCCCCCTTTTTTTTTTGCAGGCATCTTGGAGTCATCAAAAGCCACAGGTATGCCATGGGGTTAATGAGCATTCTGACCAATTGTCTGCATTGTTCAAGATCCCTCTTGAGGCATGGCCTGGTGGAGTAGTGGTTAGGTCCTCTACTTCCAGTCGAGCGCAGTACACATTGCATCCCAAGGACCAGGGTTCATGTCCCCAGGTAGGAGGTAGAGATTGGGCAAGGTGAACAACTAAATAAAAATAGAGATTAAGTATTTCTTCCTCTTCTATCTTCCTATCTGCCTGCCTACTTGCCTTCATTCCTGCCTGTATCTTTCCTTTAACAAATAATAATCCCTACTGTTTGGAAACTTCAGGTCAGAAGTTCTGAGGACTTGAAATTTATTTCAGCAATCTTACATCTGATCCAAAAGAGGGACAGTAAGTAGGGACCTAGGTCTTCTGGCTAATATACTAGCTTCTCTAATGATGTTTCCTTGTACTTAGGTCACTCATCCCTTATTGTCCTTTGGATCTTTGGGGTCATTCTGTTGGCCTTTCTCATCACACTCTTCCTGTGGATTCTGAAGCAAAGACAGAGGCAGAGGCTCACAGGTACAAGCCAAATTATCATCTTGTTAATGTTTATATGGGGGCACAAGTTTCTTACGATAGAAAACAAACAGAAAAATGGTAGACTCAAGTATCAAATGGTCTAAGTGATATGCCCTAGAAGAAGTTTAAGCATTTTCTCAGTAAAGAGGAAACAAGATTTCAGATGGGAAAAGGGGCTTTGGGTGTATTGACATTTCCTGTGCTCTGCATGTTTGATTGGAGAATCAGTAGTTTAGAATGAATCGTTTAGAATGAATCCTTTCTTGCCCAAACATTTATTTGCTCTTACTATATACTTACTACTAATTTTTCTGTCTGGTCAAACAATATGCTAGTTACAAATATGGTAAGTATTTTTGTCTTCATGGAATTTCAGGTCTAGTGAACGAAATAGTGTGTAAACCAATAAACCCCACTGCAGGATACATCAGTGTGAGTAAGGAACACAACTGACACAGAGATGAGAGTAATTAAAGGGGAAGGGGAGTAACACAGGTTTCTAGGAGGTTGTTGATACACATTTTGAAAATAAAGTTCAGGAACTGAGTGGGTACATTATTAAGAAAGAGGAAAAGTCCACATGTAGAGAAGCTTAGAGGATGTTGCTTTTGTTGTTTGGGGGGAATTAAAAGTTGAGTCCAAGGAGAGAAGTTACTGATAAGGCTGGAGGAGTGGGGAAGAATGAATCATCAGTTCTCTAATCCATGATAAGAGGATTAATAGTCATTTAAGAGTATTATGTAGGGGAGTGAAATAGTCAAACTGTCTTTTAGAAAGTTCTACTTGGCAACAGGATGTATGAAGAGTTCCAGAACAACCACATTCTTGATAAGGAGAGCATTTTGGAATAGTTGAGCTGAAAGATGAAAAGGACTCTAGTGAGAATGGAACAGAGAGGATAGCTTTTAGACAGATTTTAGGGAAAGCACCAGTGAATTCCAGAAGGCTGCTGGCTGTCTAGGAGGAGGAAACTGGGTTATTGCTTGTTGGCAGTAGGGGAGGTTTAACCTCATCCTATACAGTTGTGTGTGTGTGGCATTAGAAGAGGAAAGCAGAGTAGTAGAATGGGATGGAAATAAGACAGCAGCCTGTTTAAAGAGCGTGCATCTTTATGCTGCTGGGGAAAAGCACACGTAAAGGAGGGGAAGTTTCATGATGATCCTTAACCTAGGACTTCTGTTTTCAGTTTCCTCAGGAGGAGAGAATTCTGTCTACCAAATTCAATACCGAGAGATGAATTCTAGCCTGAAGGTAGATGATCTGGAGCAGCTGACTCCCTCAGGTCTGTGAGTTCTTTGAGGGTTTATAGCTACCAAGTTCAGACCAACAGCTGTCATTGAGGCAGAGGTATTCCTCTTTGCACTGGAAGGAAACTGAAAATATGTAATAGGTCTTTTGGATGCGTATAAGGAAGAAAGGCAGGAGTCAATAAAAATTCTTCTTAGAGAACATAAAAATGCAGTGATGGGGGAATCCCTCTTACTAAGAAACCTGTGATTATTTCTGACAGTGTTATAAAGAGCCAGTAGCAGAGATTATGACTCTGACCTCCTTTTATTAAAATAAATGAATCCTCTAAAAGGTAGTTTAACTTTTCACCTCCTGGTTTCTTTCACCCCCACTCCCTGTACTTTAACTTAATATTTAGTATATTTTTCCTAGAGTCGAAAATTTTAAACTTTCTGTATCTTCGTGATATCAGAAGGCATAACTTCATAGGACTGGCCTCATTTGCAATTACATGATGCTTCTTTCTTTGTCCTCTGACGGTTCTTTACCACCAGTGCCCTTAATCTACCTCTGGGTAGCATAACTAGAAGAAATATCCCAATCCCCACTTACTGCATGAAGTTTTGATGTCTTCTCAATATTCCTTACATTTTGAGAGGGGCCTATCTCACTTTTTCAATCTAAGGGATTTGGTATTTGATGGAACTATGACAGTAAACATTTTTAAGTCATGTGAAGATTTCCTGTGCCCTTTACATCACACCTGTGTGACTTTCTAATGTGGACAGTATCTTTGAATGTTCAGAGAGTTTCTAAAGAACTTGGGAGGAACTCTGATATATTTCCCAGTAATAATTTTCTTCCTTTCAGAAGACTCCAATGAGTCAGATGGTTTTTAATGCCGCTAAACTAATTTTTGTATCAATCTCTTCTATTTCTGGATGAAAAAGGGGACTATTCTGAAGTACACTGAAAAGGATAATGGGAACTTATAACCCATTGAGGTGAGTGAGGAGATTTTATTCAACATTTTTCAGAATAGGTACATTGCTTTTGAGAATTTAAAACTATTTCCACATATATATGTTGTGTGTACATACACATATTCATATGAATATATAACAACTTTTACAACTATGACTCCTGTCCATCTCTTAGTTACACATACATTCTAAGCAATGACAATGGTGTATCACAGAACTAAAGAGAAGCTAACTAAATAAATATAAATAAATCTTTTAAAGATACTAGCAGGATGATGTCAGCAAAGAGATCACATATCTACAGTTCTATAATTCATGCTGTGGTAAAGGTGGTATATAAGGCACTATCAGAATACAGAAAGTTGGGAGAGTGTGGGAAAGATGTGATGTTCAAGTTAAACATGAAATGACTGAAAGAACATTCTAGGGAAAAGCATAGCATATGCAAAATATAGAAGATAGAAGAGAACCACACCCTAACCCTAACAATAAGAACAATAAGTAGTTTTTCTTTCAGAAACATATATTGAACCTATCTCTGGTGGCAAGAGGTATCCTGAGCACTAAAAGATACAGAGATAAAAATATTCTTGACAAAAACAAAATTCTTTAATAAAGGATCTCACACCCCAAAGGTGGGAATGTGGAAAGAAAGGAAGTGATTAAAATCTAAGATAAGAAGGCTGTGCATAGAGCTCTATAATGATCTTAATCTGCTCTACCTCATTTTCCTACTATCTTATTTGAGGGGTTGTTGGTGAGGGGGGCTTTGGAAGATTAATCTGGGGCAAAACAATCAGATTTGCATATTTTGCTTTCGCGAGGGAAGTATAATGAGGAAAAAAGTGAATAAGGCAAGACGTATTGTTAAACAAGAAAAGGAAAAAATGGTGAAATGAGTTAGTAAATACATTTTTTGTCTTCTTAAAACAATATTGAGAAGACTATAAACTTGGAAATGATATAGAGTAAAAGTATGGTTCATGTATGACATGAGAAATACAGATTACAATAAAGGACAAGTTGAAACTTTTTAAAGTATATAAGTATCAATATCATACATATACAAATCGCTCTTATAAGCTGTATATAATATGAAAAGATTAGTATACGTATTTATTTTACCAGTTATTAAGACAAAAACAGCATAGTAGATAACTGGGAAAAGCTATGGAAAAGACAATTCAATCCACATAGAGTTAATTTCAAATGACAAATATATATTTTTCAAATGCTCAAATTCACCATATCTGGACAATTTGAGCTATGATCAAAAAGGACATATCATTTTGTATAAATCAGACCAGCAAAAATTTGAAACACACCAATATTTATTGCTGATGGGAATACAGTGAAACAGGTGATTTCAAATGTTGCTATTGGAAAGGAGAATTCTGGTAACTTTTGGGAAAACCGGTCTGGAAACATTATTTTTTTATGAAGAAGAAAATAGCATTTTTTCTATTTATGACTTTAGCTCAACCATTAAGATATCTTGATGAAGACTGAGGACCTGGACGATTGAATGGAGCAAGAATCCACCTCATTCACTCAAAATTACATGACAGCCTGGTGACTCCTAGTGTTCCAAAGACTGCTGCTGGATTTGTAAACATTAAATTGGTGAATGTAACTGCTAAAAAGTTGTATGTGAGCCTGTCAAGGGGATTAAATAAAAACAAATACTGCTGATTTGAATTTTCAATTTGTTGTTCTCAGTTTTATGAATTTCCCCATTTTATAGGGTTCCATAAACATGTCTTTATTTAACAGTGTTTTCCTTTGCAAATAATGTATCTTTTTAGCTGGGTTTAAATAACTTTCTTCTTATGACCAAACCAAAATAAATTTATTTTTCCTTTAGTTATTAAAAAAAAAGTTAATTATTTTTAAAAGGGGTGTTAATAATATGCAGTAATCTCCACAAGGCATGACCCTCGCTGGTCCTTTAAATGCTTTCTGTCCTTGTCATTCTGATCAGCAACAAAATGTGTGCACCACCTGGTGAGTGTTCAAAGAATTGATGAGTCACCTCTCTCTTCCTTAGGGTAGTATAAATGAAGCCCAATTGAAACCCAATTGAATGCATGAATTACATCTTTTCTATATATAAATATAGCTATTCTAAGGAAACGTTATGTTTTACTGAAAATCACTTATTTGTATTACATTTTCACATGAAGAGAGCATTTAAAAAAGATTTATAGTGACTCAGCATCAAACTTAGATTAGAATCTTTTAATGTGTTAAATATCTCTTTGTTAGATGCAAACACATTGTTAAACTTTTTCAGTGTTCAGGGATTACATTCATAATTTTCTGGCTTCTTGAGCTTCAAAGCATTTGTCTTGTAAAAACATGACTTTTGACTCATTTTGCATTTCTTTTGTACATCTTGTCAATCTCAAATATTTGACATAAATTAGATGAATAAATGAATCATTTACTCTTTTATTCAAGGAAAGTTTATGAGTACCTACTCTTTGTCACATATCATGTGTTCTGATATAATTATATAGCATATACTTTTCTTCCAGTTCCATGTCAAGTATTATATATGTGTGTAAATATGTATGTATATAATAAATATAGAGATGAATATTCAATTACATATACCCAGAAACCCCAATTACATGATAATTAATATTTAAAATATTTTTTAAATAATATATTATGAAATTACTTTTATAGTATTTATATTTATCAGAATCATGTAGCAATTATTAATTTTTGAAATACTTATTAATATGCTAGTAATTGGTAAGTGAAAATTTGGATGGTAACTTCAGAATTTCTATCATTGTTTTAGAGTATATGAGTAGCAATTCCTCTCCTTTTATTTTCAGCCGATCCCCTGGATTGTGAAACTATGAAATAACAGTAAATATGTGATCCTATCGTATTTTCAATGTTTTATATGAGTTAGCAATTTAATCTTCACAATAACCTGATAAGGTACAAATATTCCATACCTATTTTATATTTGGGAAAACTAAAGGACAGAAGGTGAAATATAAATGAATTTCCTAAAGTCACACAACTGGTAGTAAGTAAAGACCTGAAATTTGAAGCCAGGAACTCTGACCTTAGAGGACCTGGTTCATTTTGGCTTTAAGCAAAATTAAATACAGCTCATATGGAGCTAAGACATTTCCAATTTTCATTATCATCTATGTACTTAAGAGTAATTTGCAATACTGTTACTGTTTGTACAGAATCTACTTACACTGGTTTAAAAAAAAAAAAGGGACAAGAATAAAGTATGTCCTTATTCAAAAGGGAAAAGAACTAAATCTATATTAGCAAAGTTGGCCTCCCAATTCTTGCCTGGGTCCCCCTGCTCCAAGTCTTTATGGAGTCCTAAACTTTCTCATCTTCATGTTAATATCACTTGGCCATTGAACTCACCTAGTTCAAATACAATGTATCTTGAAAGAGGGTATATTTTATAAATGGAAATACTTGCCTTTTCCCTCTTAATTCTTGGGTCATTTTTCTTTCAATGACTCCTCTATAAATTCTCTCATCTGTCAGCCAATACAAACTGAACATTGGTCTCCCCAATCCACAACCCCTTCTCCCCGCTCACGAAATTTGTACACAACACTCCTAACTTTTCTTGTTTATTTATTTGTAAATAACATGTGGTTTGGTTTTTATGGTAAATATATTTTTGCTTCAGAATTTTATCTGGGATATTGCTAAGACCCAAATTTCTTGAAAAATCAGATCTGGAAACATGGAGCCATCATTCTGTGAGTGACTCATTGCCATTTGGGAATAAATATTCATTGCCCAACCTGGGGTAGCCTCCTTCTGGAGGTGAAAGGCTTGGTACCGGACTCTGGCAAGGACAAGTGGGCAGAGGGAGTTTCTTGTGAGCTAATTCTCTCATATTCTGAATGAATTCTTAAACTAATGGAGGAACAAGTCCTTTGTCACCTAGTTCACCAGACTGTCCCAAACGGATGAACTAAACAGCCGCTTCCAGCTTGTTGCAGAGATCTTCTGTGTGGGTGAGAACAAATACTCTTACTAAGTAACCTAAGGAGTACACTTAAATAAGAAAAGGGTCCTAGGGAAATACAGTTTCTGATTTATTCTGTTCTGTTTTTCTGTTCTAGGTGAAGGAAAGACTCTATTCCAGGAGGGGAATTACATTTCCATTTTTAGTGCATGTCAGAAAAACGTAGGAACAGCCAGATTGAGACTGACCTTCACATTCTAGTCTGCCCTGTGGAAACATATTTATGGAAACTGGGTAGTCAGGTGAGCCACTTTACCATTTCTGAGAATTCTGATATTAGAATATCGTTAAAGGAACCCTTGTCTGATTTCATTAGCATTGTGGATTTGAGTCCCACTTTTGCGAAAGGGCCTTCAGCTTGGGTTAAGTCCCAGAGAGAGGTAATTAGGGTTCAAGTTTCTTTCTAGCAAGTTTTCTGGGTTGGAGTACCAAGATCTAAGGTAACAAAAAAGGTTAGAGGTGTGGAAGGTACTCACATGGTCAGTTCAGATTGGAGTCCTCGCTGTTATTGTCTGCTTTTATCTATGGGTTTTGTTTGTTTATGTGTCTGGTGTCTGGTTTGCATTAGCAGCTGCAGTAAATATGAAAGATGTTTGCCTGATTCTTGATGTCGCAGTAGCTGGTGTTCGTATGCAATGCTATTTTGATTATTACCAGCTAAAAGAATCCAGAGGGTCACAGGAAAGTTTTTCATTGTACCCCGACAATTGGGAGATTTAGTCAAGAGACCTAACAAAAGGCTGGATATTTGTTCCCACTGGCTGCAGAGGATCAAGAGCCAATACTTCAGACAAAGCCAACAAAGTAAAGATTTTTATTATGTCAGAGTCCTGATCTCTCTCTTTCCCTCTATAGACATCCAAAATGAACAGAGCAGTGGAATTTTTTTTTCTGTCTGTGATTGTAGATTGAGAAGAGAAAAAAAATGGGACATATTTCTTGGGTTTGTGTAACTCATTTTAATATAAGGATAGCATCTTAATTTTGAATAATTCTATGGTTAATCTTTGTTGGTTGATCTTTTTTACCTCCAAGAGTCCATGTTCTCACCCCAAAGAAGGAATTTGTTTGCTCAAAACTGTTAGGTTAAGTGAGATCTGACCATATTTAGGGAAAGTTTGTTCTGCTCTTTGGGCTCTTGTTAAAAAAATCTTGGATGCCAAAAGATTGTATTGGCTCCCAGAGAGACAAGACTTAGCTAAAGCTGTGCATGTGTATTGAGTCTTTCCTTTGTCATGTCTTATACTGGGAGTAAACTTACTTGGATCTGCGGCTTGGTTGAGTCACTATAGATTTGGAAAAATTCAAAACTGAAAATATTAGGGAACTCAATTAAAATTTGACCTATA
Source organism: Solenodon paradoxus (assembly GCA_004363575.1). Lineage (NCBI taxonomy): Eukaryota > Metazoa > Chordata > Mammalia > Eulipotyphla > Solenodontidae > Solenodon > Solenodon paradoxus. The sequence goes on from RJWH01002720.1 coordinate 153,873, forward strand.
AAAATAACTTGCAAAGAAAGTATGAAAAAGGATATTGACTAGCCTCAGGGAATAAAAATTTATGGTCTTATATCAAAATAGTATACTTCAAAAAAGTATGTTTTATCTCGGAAAGAAAGTTCTCCTGGTGTTAGAGAAAGAGGATGAGGAGGAGCTCCTAGTGCTACCCAGCCGAAGGCTCCACCAGGCAGATCCTCCTTTCTAACTATCAGTAAAATTGGCTTCCTCCCTCCCCAAGCACTACCACCCCAGGAAGAATGATCTACAGACTGAGGGAAGACACAAATGTATTTCCCTCGAGGCAGGTTCCCAAATAGCACAGGAATTTTGTAAATTTGTGTGTTCCCCTCCACCCATAATTGGAAGACACATAGCCAGAGACTCCAGGAGGACCCTGATGGATTCATAAGCTCATTAGAGGAACTTTTATAAACACTGGTCATAGCAGAAGTTAGGAAAGAGGCAGACCAGCAACATGGTAATGACCCCACAACCCCACATGGGCCTGAGAAAGATGAGTTCAGGAACATAGCCACACTAGAATCCAAACTAAAACACATGTCCGACTACCTTTGAGGCCTTATGAAGACATGGTTCTGAAGAGTATGCAAGAGGCAGGTAAGCCACAGTAAATCAGAGTAAGATGAAAAAAATTCACCAGGGTTTAGGTATGGTGTAGATGTATTTATAGAAAGACTTAAGCGATGTCACCAAAACAATACCCCATGAGGTGCAGGAGAAGGTAACAAGATAGTTCTGAGAGTGCAGTATCTGAGTCCCCAGACATTCAAAAAAAATACTTCAGAAATTGGCCTTAGGACCTAATGATCCCACCAAATTAGTAGAGTGACCTTTAAGATTTTCAACAACAGAGATTTGGCAAAACAAAGAAAACTAGAAGCTAGCGGTGGCACAGCAACAGTACCCAGGTAACTGAAAGGAGAGAATAAAGATACTGCAGATGAGTAAGCTGGGCCCTGTTTGAATGGTCAAAGGGCAGTCAGCAAGGCTGGGGCCCAGTCAGCGTAACAGGAAGGGCACTGCAAGTGGGAGGACCCAGTCCATTCCAAAGAGGGAAGAGCCTCATCAAAATGAACTTCTATGAGCTTCCTCTAACTGATTGGGCAGAAAGATTCCCTTCCTGGCTCCCCAGAACTCATTTGTTATTTCTCCAAAGGAGATCTGAGTTACCACAGAAGCAGCAAAGAAAGAAGCAGAATTTCTGTGGATACAGGAGTCCCTTTCTCTTTTTTGACTATCAAAGAAGGCCGTCTTTCCAGATAAACATGTTACTATAAAGGGGGTGTCTGGGAATGAGGAATCCAAGTGCTCCAGAATGTGTGCATGGAGAACTTTGGAACCAGCCAGGCAAGTGTATTTCACTTGAGGCAGGTTCCAGCCAGACAAAATGGAGTCAAAGAGGAGGCGTAGAGGCATAGATCAAGAAGAAGGACATATTAAAACCCTACCCCTCCACACCATGACAGCTCTATCCCAGACCTGATTAGGGCTAAAAGTAGGTGTGATCCTCTGGTCCTAGAATGTTTTGCCCCTTTTTCCAGCAGTTCGAAGACATCAGAGACTTTAACAGTGCTCCTTCCCTCCCTTTGCGAAAAGCGTGTAATATAGTCCCCTCATGTGTGGGGAGTGGTCTTTAGAGCATGATCTCCCTTCCCCCGCTTTAGCCAAAGAATGAATTTCTTATCAGTTCCTATTTGTGAACATCTATCTTTTTTAAATTTAGTATTTATTGAAGTCATTTTGATTTACAAAATAGTATATAAGCCCATATGTGGATGTTTACCATTCATCAAATATATGTTGATACACCCGGGGCATCTATCTTTATTAGCCTGATGGGAGAAAAAAAAAACCTGAGACTACACTGGTAAAAAGGATTATACAAGTAAGAAGGACTCAGAAGGAGACTGTCAAATAGATTTTTCTGTCATGCCTAAGGTACCAGGATTCAGATAGCCACTAGTCTTCAGTGATGCCTTGTCAGGTTGGATAGAGGCTTTCCCTGGTAGGTCAGAAAAAGTTGGGGAAGTTACAAAAGTCCTACTGAAGGAACCGATGCTCATATTTTTCCCCCAGTCTATTAAAAATGATGATAAACCAACCTTTACTTCTAAAGTTGTAAAGGAAATCTCTAGATTACTGAGGGCTAAGCAGTGACTCCACACAGCTTGGAGGCCACAATATTAGAGAAAGACCGAAAGAGCAAACGGAACTCTGAAAAATTTCCTGGTCAACTTATGTCAAGAAATTCATAAATGGATAAGACTGTTACCAATAGCCTTAACTAGGGTGATAGGGGCCCCCCAAAAGAAACTTATCTAAGGATACTTGGAATGCAGTCAGGACTAAACTGGACCTAAACTCCAGATGCTGGTCCCAATCTTACAAAGTGCCCCTAGTAACCCTAAAATGTGGTGGCTTGGGATTTCTGCTTCTTTAGCCCCCTTGAATCCTCAGTCTCTGATCAGCTGGAAGAAGTTGCAGGCTAAACTTCACTTCATGCCACCCAACAATGGGGAATGGGAATCCCCTTGAGGGGTTGTTAATGGCCAGTAGTTGGAGAGCCTAATAGTATAATTGTGGAGTGGTTTTCCACTCCATGAGATCACCCTCAGCACTTGATGGATCCCCTGAGGCCTTGAACACTGAAAACCTAGTAGTTCTAACAGTAGAAAAATAAATTCATTGGGGAGGTAAATAAAGTCTTTAACTAGGCTAAATAGTTCTGACCCACTTTAGGCCCAAGAAGACATAGAACACTAGGACTGACTTAAAGGTTACCTTGTACCATTTTTTAACATATGCAAGCATAACCAAATATGAGAAAGACTACACAGTGAACTGGGAATCTTCCCCAGCAACCCCCTGACCAATCACCATCTACTTCCTCAATTGAACCCCAGTAAAACCCCCTGAACAGAGCACTTGGGGAGGCAGAACTTTGTCTTACTGTCTCCTTAACTTGTTATAGGTAATTTTTCCCGTTTATAGGAACTTTGGTTTGTGTCTTTTGACTAACCCTCAGCAAGGGAAAAGACCCATTGCTCTCAGTAGCAATTCCAATGGTGACAGTAGCAATCTAGGTTAAGTTGTCTCTTCCTCCTTTATCACATGTGTTATGCTTGTGTCTGGTAATTTTGCTGAATCATTTTTACCACAAACATTTTCATTGCATAACTAATTAGCCATAAGGCAATTTTGCTATGAAGGAGAAAAGAAAAAAAGAGGAACATTCAAAAAGGCATCACAAAACATGAAAATTTAGTAATTGAAAAGACAAAATATAAAATCTTTGAAAATGAATATATTATGAAAAATACGAAATCTTTGAATGCTTTAGAATATATGTAGGTTCATGACAAAGAACTGATTTTCTTTGTGAATTATACCTAACCACTTGTCCTCCAAGCCTCTCACTTGTTCATAATACTGTACTTTTTTTGTTTTCAACGATCAAACTTTCAAGAAGTGTGAAATAAGAGATTATAAAATCAGAGAAATGACAACAAACTCATCTAATTCTTTTTTATGCCATAATTGCCTTATGGACCATTCATTTTGCAGTGAAAATGTTTGCAACAAAACATCTTGCTTATAAGATGCTTGTTGAGAAATTTCTAGAACCCATTGTGCTTTCTCATTGTAAAAGTTAAATAGTGGATAAAGAAGAGGTGATACACACACACACACACACACACACACACACACACACACACACACACAATGGAATACTACTCAGCTATCAAAAAAAGATGAAATCCTGCCATTACTATGGAAGTGTGGTAAGAAAACCCTGAAAAACACTCTGATAGACTTATTGTCTTTTCCTTGGACCTGTCACTATAATGAGGGAGATGTGGGCTTGTAAGAAAAAGTGAGCTCAATTAGTAACATACCAAACATGGGAAAAGAAAAAGGAATTTTCCCAAAGAAATAGAGTAGGAAATAAAGACACACTAGAAACTGAAAAATCATTGTGTTCCGAGAAGTCATTTCTGCTTTATTACCAAATGTTTTAAATCATTTATTGATGTTTTCCAAACTTCTTTGTTCACTAAACTTTGTTCTTTCACATTCTCATTAGCATTAAAAAAACTTTTCCAGGTATTTCATTTTAAACATTTTCATTGATTATGGAATAGTTTCTAACAACTTATCAACAAAACTTTCATAGAAAATCCAGGTTTAAGCATTTTCCTTTCTGTCTGATCCCTTTAGTGTAGACTATTATCATATGTATGATAAAGTAAACCTGGTGACATATTTTATCATTGGTAAAATTCATTTAAATCTCTTAATGCAAAATATGAATGTTTTTTTAAGTCCAGGATAACAGTTCCCTTTACTCTATGGTGTTTGGGGGCAGGTTCTATCTTTTCCTTCATTGTCCCATAATCTAACATGACATGGAAGAAGCAAAGAAAAATCAGCCTCAGCTTTTCTTTTTTATTATTTAATTATGTTGAAGAGCCATGCATTATAATCTTCTCACTTTGGATCAGGGTTGTAGCCCATCTGACTAACAATCTGAACTGCACAAGAAATGAATTTCTTATGTTATGGTGACCTTTCTAAATCTGGTTCCACATCACTGCAGGAATGAAAGGGATGCATGAGTCAACAGTTCAGATCTACACTGCACATTGCCTACAAGTTAGAGAAAGAAGTGAGAGAAAGGAGAGAGACATCAGTAAGATGACGACAGAAGAATTTATGCCTCATGTCTCCCCTAGAAACATCCATTTGAACAACTATCTGTAGATAAAAATAGCTTCTCAGGAGTCAAGGATTCCAGATGATGATTAAAGCACTAGGGTAAAGCCCACACTAAGAAAGGACACATTAGGAAGGATAGAAAAGACAGATTCACACTACCTGTATTATCCCTTCCCATCCCTGGGCAGTCAATGTAGAGAGAGACACCTTCCTCAAGAGAGACAGAGAGTAGATTGAGTGTACAACCTCACATGGGCCCAAGAGCCTGAGACCCATCCAGATCTAATTCCCACAGCCTTTGGTGGCTCCCTGCAAGATCCCACAAACCCAGGTTCATCTCATGGTTCTTGTAGCTTCAAGTGGCATTTTGGGCACCAACTTCCAAGAGTACACATAGGAACCCAAACCCCAGCTTACCCAGACACCTGCTGGCTCCAGAAGCCCAAGGCTGTTGCACAGCACCAGACTTCCAAGGAGATCCCATAAACTGAGGTCCCCGTCTCATCCGGTATCTGCCTATTCTTTAAAAAAAAACAAAAAAAAACACACGAATATCTTCGTCTGTAAGCATGAAACCACTATCACTTTGGTAAAGGAAAGAGTACAGGGCACTAGGACTTTACTAGGACAGCAGAAGGGTGTTTGAAATTTTGATTCACTAAAAGAAATTGGATGATAAAAGGACAGGAGCTCAATAAAGATTTCTTGTAAGACAGCACTTAATTCTGAGTATCAAAGTGTTTATTATCAATCTTGTTTCTCTGCAAAGAGACAATGAGGGTCTCAGAAGACCTCCGCTATCTGTGACAGGATATCACATGGGGACTCCTTACAGGTTTAATCATATTCTCACACTGAGTTGCCAGGCAGACTTCCTGGATTCTGCCTCCCATCACCTTCACAGGAAGCGAGTAATCTTCCTTCTCTGGAGACTGAAGCTGAGCTGAAACAGAAAGAACATGTCTTAGCTATTACTTTGTGCAGCAAAATGACAGGACCCTATTTGGGCAGAAACAATTTCAAGAGATTCACATTGCAAATATTCTGTCAGCAAATATAAGTTATATCAGGATAGAACTACATGGCTCACAGGCCAGAAACAGGCAAGTGTTATCACAGGGGATTGTTGCCAGACAACAACAGCATGCAGAACTAATTCTCAGTCTTCATAAGAGCAAGAGAGTGAAGACAGGAACAAGTCACTTTGCAAAATATAAGAATAAATAAATATAAGAATATGGAAGGCAGGAAAACAAAGATCCACATCCCTTATTCTTGAATGACAGTCTTCTTCTGTAGCCCTGCCTGATTTGTCAATTTCCGTGGAAATATCCCAGATCTTATTAGTTTAACCCCAAGCAGGAATGACCACTTAAGGGCCAAAATAGAAGTCACCCAAAGACATGCACCTCTCATCTTGCCCACATAGCTAAGAGAGTTTTTCTAATCTGTAATTGGAAAGATTAGAGCTTGTGTTTTCTGTGGTTTCCTTCTAGCTTTGACTTTATAGCTACAAAAATTTTGCAATACATCCGGTATCTTATTATGGAAACTGCATCATTACCAGGAAAGAATTAATCTAAATGACTAGAGCTACTGATAACCATAAATCTAACCCATCACAAATATGTCAATATTTTAACATCAAAAATGATTCCTCACACTTCACCACAATGATATATGTGTACACACACAGAGAGAGGGAGTTATAACAGCCCAAGAAATTGACATTTGAATTCAAGAAATATGGTCATGTAATAGCTCTCTTTCAACTGACGAAAATCTAAATGGTGCTCCTGTAGAAGTAGTAAAGATAGCTTTACTACGCTCAGGCCAGATATAGAATCTGAGCCCCAAAATACTTTTGGGATACACTTTTATTAGTGGGGGAGAGGGGAAGGTATGAATTAGAACAGGAATTATAAACAGAATTCAGTTATTCATTTGTGAATTCATCACATGGATAACACACAGGATTCACATAATTGTAAAACGCACATAGGGCTTCATTCTCAGAAAAGGGTCCCTTTTATCTAGTCAGTAGCTTCCAGCCAGTCTAGACTGTCAGATGCCTGGTGGCTGGGTGGCCCCTGTTGGTCCTCAGTGGCTAGAAACTGGGGTGCAGCTTCCTCTCTTCTACAGTCATACATCAGTAACTAAGACTAAGAATGGGACAAGGGTAGCCAAAGAACACAGATTTGCCAAGCTTTTGTGAAGATACAAAAAAAAGTGACAGATACACCTTGAAAAGAATAGAGGTGATGTATGAGAGACAGGAGCTGACTCAGATTCTGATCTCCCAGAAAGAATCAACTTTCTCCATCACTTACAAGAGGCCCTAGATAATCACTTGTATCTCTTTTCCCATCTCCCTCATTGCTAGAATAGGGAAAGGTTCAGACGAAGCCACTCATTTGAACTTCCTGAATCATCAAGGGGTGGAGTTGTTGTGATTTTGGTTTCTAAAAACAAACAAGTGTCTCAAGAAGAATGACAGATGGTAAAGTGGACCATAAATTGGAGAAGTGGAGACATTTAAACAGATGAGAGTTAGAGACTTCATGTGAAATTTAACTCTTCCAACTATAATAATATGTTATATATTCTCATTATAAATTATAAATTCTTTAGATAATGACAGCATTGGGTAGACTTCAGGGGTGGACCTTGTAGTTGTTTAAAATTAAAACCCCCATATGCTTTGATTGTTTGGAGGAAGTGACATCCGAATTCATGATACCATTCTGCCCCTGAGTCAAGAAAAATGTTCCCAGTATCAAATTATTATCCATAAATTTATTTTATATGTGTCTTGCCTACCTCAAAGTAACACAGTAACTTTCTTTTTTTAGAATTTTATTATAGGAACTGTTTTACAAATTAAAATAAACTCATATGTCAGGCTTGTTCCCAGGGAACAGAATTGAAGGGAGGGGCTGTGAAGGCTTGAGAAAGATAAAGAAAGAAAAAGACCAAATTAGAAAGAAAGTGGGGTCAGGGGAACCATCACCCCAAACTGTCACACAGAGTCACTGACTCCTTGTGCATTTATTGTCATTACACAAGGAAGTCATTCACAGAAAAAATACAAGAAGTAAATCGGTCATTCTTACAATCATTGTTTACAAAGTGATTTTACACTTGAAAGGTTTTAGTTAACTATCCAGCCTGGCCCTTGACTTCTTCCTGAGCCTCCACAGGGAACAAACCCTCTAGCCAAGGTTTTCCTTGCTGAGCAGGTACCTAGCATTCCAAGCATCTTGGTTATTGTCTCCCCCGCCCCCCCCCCAACTCTCCAAGGCTTTGATTATCTAAAATAAGCTTCCTCTTTATTGATCCCATCACTCGTTAGTGTAGATCCCCAGATGTGCAGCTTCTCCATTCTTCAGATATATATCAACACACTCTGCTCTCTACCAAATAATAAGAGTTCTTCATCATTATTCAGTGGGTTCCACCAACACTAGCTCCTCTCCCCCCATACCATTCCCTATTGGTAACCTCAATTGAAGTGTCCAAGGGTTAATTTTGTTTCATTTATTCCTTTGTTTTGTCTATTCACAGTCCATCTATGAGTGAGATCATCTGGTATCTTATTTTGACTTATTACACTTAACATAATCCCCTCTAGATCCATCCACATTGATTCAAATGACAGAATTTCATTTCTTCTAAGGGTTGTGTAGTTTTTCATTGTGTTTATACACAAAAGCTTCTTTATCCATTCATCTGATGTTGGGCACCTAGGTAGTTTCCAGTTCTTAGCTGTTATGACTAGGGATTCAATCAACATGTTGGGGGGGGGGTTGCATAAATCTCTGCAAGTTAGTGTTTTTGTAGCTTTTTTGGTACATACCATGAGTGGGATGGAGGTATTATATGGTATTTCTATATTCAACTTTTTGAGAATCTACATACTGTTTTCCATAGGTATTTCACCAATTTGCACTCCCATCAATATTATGTAAGTGATCCTTTTCTCCACATCCTCATCAACATTTGTTGTTAAGACTTTTGGGTAATAGCCAGTCTCTCAGGTGTAGGGTGATGTCTCATTGTTGTTATGATTTGCATTTCCCTAATAACAAGGGAGTAAAAACATCTTTTCATGTGTCTGTTGGCTATCTGTATATCCTCTTTGGAAAAACGTCTCTCCAATACATCTTCTCAAATTTTTATTGGATTGCCTGTTTTTCTGTTACTGATTTTTATGAGGGTTTTTTTTTGTTTTTTTTTTTTTGTATATTTTGGATTTAAGCCCTTGTCAGAAATATGGAACACAGATATAATCTCCCACTTGGTAGACTGGCTTTTTGTTTTGGTTGTGTTTTCATTCACTGTGAAAAAGCTTTTTAGTTTGATGTAATCCCAATTGTTTGTTTTTTCTTTTTGTTTTCCTTGATACTGGAGTTGAGTCCCCAAAGACTAAGGCTGATGTCATAGAATGTCTCCCAAGAAGTTTCTAGTAACTGGTTCTCATATTCAAGTCTCTAGTCCATTTTGAGTTAATTTTTGTGACTGATGTTAGAGAGTGGTCTAGCTTCATTCTTTTGCATGTGACTATCCAGTTTTCCCAACACCAGTGATTCCTTTGGCTCCATTGTTGCAGATTGACTGTGTGTGTCAGTTTCTGGTGATTCAGTTCTGTTCTACTGCTCAGTATCTCAGTTATTATTCCAATACCATACATTTTTATCACTGTCACTTTGTAGTATAGCTTAATGTCTAGGAGTGTAATCCCTCCAGATTTGTTCTTTTTTCTCAAATCACTTTGACTATTCAAGTTCTTTTGTTGTTCCATAAACATTTTAATATTTTTTGTTCTATTTCCTTGAAATGAGCCTGTGAGCTTTTAATGAGGATTGCATTAAATCTGTATATTGCTTTATGTAATATGGCTATTTTAACAATGTTGATTCTTCCCAACCATGAGCAGGGTATGTCTTTCTATCTCTTTGTATCATCCTCTATTTCTTTTAAGAAGACTTTTAGTTTTCATTGTACAAGTCTTTCATTTTCATTGTTTATTCCAAGATATTTGATTCTTTTTACTTCTATTTTAAATTGTATGTTTCCTTGATTTCATTTTCTTCCAGTGTGTTGCTTGCATGCAACAGGTTTAGATACATTGATTTTGTAGCCTACCGGTCTACTGTATTCATTGATTAGTTATTAGTTTTTGACAGCGTTCTTAAGGTTTTCAATATATATATATAATCATGATATCTGAAAATAATGACAATTTTACTTCTTCTTTTCCAATTTGGATTCCTTTAATTTCTTTTCCTTGCTCAGTTGCTCTGGCTAAGACCTCCAGTATGATGTTAAATAGCTGTGGTGAGAGTAGACAACCTTGCCTTTTTCCTAACCTTTGAGGAAATATTTGCAATTTCCATTGACAATGATGTTGACTGTAAGTTTATTATATATGGCCTTTATGATGTTGAGGAATATACCTTCTAGCCCCATTTTAAGCAGAGTTTTTTATCATTAATGGGTGTGGGATCCTGTCAAAAGCTTTCTCTGCTACTACTGATATAATAATGTCGTTTTCCTCCTTACTCTTGCTGAAATGGTGTATTACATTAATATATTTACATATGTTGAACCATCCTTGCATCCCTGAGATAAATCCCATTTGGTCATGATGGATGATATTTTTGATGCATTGTTGGATTTTATTTGCTTGTATTTTGTTGAGAATTTTTGCATCTATATTCATTAGAAAGATTCGTCTTTGATTTTCTTTCTTGCTTATGTCTTTATCAGCTTTTGGTATCATAGTTTAAACTCATATAAGGCCCTTGGGAGCGTTTCCTGTTTTCAATATTTTGAAAATAAGTATTAATTCTCTGAAATTTTGGTAAAACTCATTAGAAATGCCTTCTGATATTGGGCTTTTATTTAGGGGGAGACTTTTGATTGCCTCTTAAATTTCTTTGCCTGTGATTATTCTCTTCAGGCTTTCCAATTATTCCAGATTCGGTCTTGATAGATTGTATTTTTCTAAAAATCTGTCCATGTCCTCAGGGTTGTTCACTTTGTTGGCAGGGAACTGTTTATAGTAGTCTCTTATGATGTTTGTTCTTCTGTTGTATCTCTTTTAACTTCTCCCCTTTCAGTTCTGATTCTAGTTATAAGAGTTTTTTCTCATTTTGTGAATTTATCCAATGGTTTGTCAATTTTGTTTTTCGAAGAACCAGCTTTTGGTTTCATCGCTCTTATGGGGTGTCTTTTCCATTTCATTTATTTCTGCTCACATTTTTATTACTTCCTTTCTTCTACTGATTTTCAGCTTTAATTGTTCTTTTTCTCTTTGTTTTAAGTATGGGGTTAGATTGTTTATCTGTGATTTATCTTATTTCTTAAGGTAGGTCTGTATTACAATGAGCTTACCTCTTAGTACACCTTTTGCTGCATACCATGAATTCTCTTAGTTTGTGTCTTCATTCTCATTAGTCTCTAATTTTAAATTACTGTTTGTTTTCCTCTTTTATCTAAGAGTCATTCCTAAGCATATTGTTTAGTCTACAATTAATTTGGAATCTTCCAGCTTCTTTTTGTAGTTTATTCCTAGTTTTAAGCCATTTGGTCATAAAAGATACTAGTATGATTTCAATTTTCATAAAATTTTTGAGACTTTTTTTGTGTCCCAACATATGATCTATCCTTGAGAATGTTCCGTGTGTACTTGAGAAAGAAGTGAAATCCGTAGTTGTTGGATGAAGTATTTGGTATATGTCTATTAGACCTAACTGTTTTAAATGGTCATTAAAGCTGATATTTCCCTGTTAATTTTTGCTTGGTTGATCTGTCCATTATTGTAAGTGGGTTATTGATGTCTCCTACTATTATTTTGTTGCTGTCGATGTCTCTTATTATATTTTGAGTCTCCTTAAATTGGTTCACCTAAGTGAATAAGCATTACATTTCTTGCTGGATTGATTCCTTAATCGTTATGTAGTGTCTGTCTCTTCCTTTTTTATTCTTTTTATTTGAAAATCTGTTTTATCCATTACAATATAGTTGTTCCTGCTCTTTTTTTGGTTACATTCTGCTATAGGATTGTCTTCCAATCATTGATTTTGAGTCTTTATTTACCTTTTGAAAAAAAAAGTGAGTTTCCTGAATGCAGAAGTTTGGGTTATGCTTTTTAATCCATTCAGTCACTCTGTGTCATTTGATTGGTGAGCTCAGTCCATTAATATTTAGTGTCATCATTGATATGTAGCTATTTATTGCCATTTTGTAATTTGTTTTTTTTGTGTTGTTCCAGACAGTGTCTTCATTCTTCTCTTTCTCTTCTTAGATAGATTGGGTGTAGTTATGTTTTGACCGGTTTTTCTTTTTGTTTTCTTCTTTTCTTTTCCGCTGGAGATGTGTTTTGAGGTTACCCTAAGGATAGCTTTTATTTCCTATTTTTATTTGAAAACAGATTAGTCTTACACTCATTCTAACCTTCCACATTTTCATTCTTCTCCCCACTTTTTATAATTTGCTGTCTTATTCTTTCGAAGTGGGGTATCTTTACATTTTATAGAGCTTCCTTTAGTATTTTTTAACAGAGTTGATCTTGTAGTAATGAATTCTTGAACATTTGCTTATCCAAAAAACTTTTTTTTATCATTCCTTCCATTCTAATTGGTAATCCTGCAGGGTATAGCATCAGAGGTTGAAAAAACACTTTTCTTACAGTACTTTTAATATATGATGTCATTCCTTTCTGGCCTGGAAGTGTTTTCATTGAGAAATTCACTGTCAGTCTTAAGGGAACTCCTTTGTTTGCTACTTGTTTTTCTGTAGCACTTTGAAGTCTTCATCTTGCATTTTTTGATATTCTGATGACAATGTATCTAGGTGTAGGTCTGCTCCAGTTTCTTTTGTTTAGAACTCTACTTCCTGCACCTGGAGTTAACTTTATTCTTCAGCTTAGGGAAATATCAGCTATTATTTCATCAAATATAGTTCTTACATTTTTCTCTCTTCTTCTTCTGGGACCCCTATGATACAAATGTTCCTTTTGGTGTTATTCTATAGGTCTTGAATACTGTCTTTCTTTTTATTCTTATTTCTCTTTGCTGGTTTGCTTGAATGCATTCCTCTGCCCTATCTTTTAACTCAATAGTTGAATTGGAAAGCTTCATCCATACTACTTTTGACTCTCTCCATGGAGTTCTTTAGCTCAGTTTTTGTGTTCTTAATTTCTTTGATATCTTGCTTCATTTCTGCCTCCTTGCCTTCATTCCTGCTTGTATCTTTCCTTTTTAAAAAAGTAAGAATTGATACCCTTTAATCATTTCACCAACTCCCTGAACCCCTTCTTTTCCAGTAACCACCAATCTGTTCTCTGTATCTAAAGAGTTGTTTTTCTGAAAACGTCTTTTTAACTTTCTACTTAGCATTATTTAATCAAAGGAGTAGCAATTGTGGGTGGGTGTCTGGAAGTTTTATTCCATGGCATTGTTAGCATCAGCAATATCCTTTTGACTTTGGAAATGAAACATGGTAAACTGTTTGATTATACAAATATAAGGGAGCTTTCACTGATTGTCCTTAAAGAAAGCTGTTAGATTATCCTGAATTTCACTTTAGGTCTACATCAATGGATATCAATGTATATTTTTAGATAAAAGCACAAGGCATATTGCTAATCAGAGAGTGTCTTTGAGGAACAATGTTTTTCCTGAAAAGGAAATGAAGACTAGCATGTTGGTTCCCCATACATGAAGATGTGTAAGTTTAAATAAACATGATTGGGAGGAAACAAATGGATAGCTATTGTGATTGTAGGGTCCTTTTAGAAAGATGAGAGGACGGTGTTTGTACTGGGAACTAATTTCTGAAAGCATGAAATCTCTGTATTATATTTGTCAATGTTAAATCCTCCAGGGCAAGCATCCTGAAGCATACCTGTGAAGAACAGAAGCAGAAGCAGCTAGAAAGACCTGATATATGAAAAGTGGAGACAGGAATGAAAGTGAGTAAGAAGGCAGGAAGATAGAGGAGGAAGAAGCATTTATTTTAACTTGTTTCCTCCTAGTGCTCCCCTACTCCTTCTCTTTCCTCGACTTGCCTCTCCTCCTCTGAGTCATCATTATATTTCACTGAGGTAAGAGATGTGAATAAAGAGGGAACACAGGTAAACAGGTTATGTGGTAAGTAAAGATGAACGAGAATTGTGTTCAAAAACTTTCATGAAAACCTGAGGTGGAAGAAAAGAGAGAAAAATGTTTCACTTGATATAAATAAGTAATATTGGGGGGATCCTTGCAACTTGCTGAAGAAAAAGAAAATCTGTCAATCCTTCCCTCGGCATCTATCTCCATGAAGCTACATTCCACTGTCAGATGAGAGAAGAGGATGGCACACATATTCAGAGTTTGCTGTGTGATCAACTCGAGTGAAGAGAAAGGCTCATTTGTGGTCTTGGGTTGTGTTTGAATAGTTTTTAAGGGTTCCATGAACTTTTCTTACCCAGTAAGAATGACTTCACATATTGCTTTAGGAGAGTAAGATAGCATAAATCATTCCCCGAGGATTTTCAGCTGAATGTAAGAAATTTGAGTTTTGGATTCATTTAGAGCTATTGAGTATAAGAAGCTCTAAAAGTTCAACAAAAATATTTCTGACAGAACACTTTTGAGAGTCTCAAAATATTTATTATCTCTTTTTTAGTATAAACATAGATAGTGAGAAGCTCAGAAGTCCACTTCTGTCTGGGATACAGTGTCACAGGTGATTCCTTACAGGCCCAGCCACTCTTAAACTGATGCAACAGGGGTACAGATCTCAGATTCAGAATCCCTCAATTCCCTTTCCACCCTCATCAGGAGTGAGGAATCTTTTCCCATTCCATCTTCAAAGGAAGATGCTTGCAGAGCTTCTCTTCTCAGTGACTGCAGGAAACAGCCTAACACATAAAGAAGATTACTTGGTTATACCTATGACCCAGTAGGATGGCAACATTCACTTTAGACAAATGAAACAATGGAAGAGGAGCAGATTATAAAACTTTCTGCATATCACGGAACACTGAGAACTATCCTGTCAGGTCATGACTATCATCTGGGAAATATTGTCAAAAGAGGTGATTATTTCTCAAGATGAATATGCAAGAAGTGGAAGGGAGGCAAACATAGTTCCAAAATAGTCCTTCCTCAGTGACAGGACAGCATGTGACTTTGCTTTGTGACTTTGTCCTGTTTCCCAAAATATCTATGCAGATAATCCCAAACTTTATAATAGTTACAAAATGAGAATTGTTATATGAGATATAATCCTCACCAAAGAACTGACAGCTTTCACCTTATACAACAAAGAGAAAGCAAGAGTCTTCTCATCTGGTAATTAAAAATATTTAGCAGAATGTTTTCTCAGTCAACTCTCATACTTCTAATACTCTAAGGTTCTATAAGTTTATAAAGAAATCTGGAATAATTCTCCCCCCATTTGACACCCCCACCAAACTAAACATCATCAAGGAAAGTCAATATCAGCAGTAGTTATCAAAGGGTATATGAAATGTCACCAAAATATTCATATTTTAGCATCTCAGCAGACTCTCCACCCTTTGGTTTGCATTCAGGCTTAGTGCAAAGTTCAGTTGACAGTCCAAGGAACTAATACCCAATATTTGAGAAGTACGGTTATAACAACATGTACATTAATGACTGATAATAGGAATGGGAGGCAGGGAAGGCTAACCACAGAACCCAGAGTTGCCCAGTCTCTAGGAGGATATCAAGAAATGACAGAAATGCCTTGAGAAGAGCAGAGGTGATGTATGAGAGACAGGAGCCCACTCAGATTCTGATTTTCCAGAAAGGGTCAAGTTTCTTGGTCACTTACGAGAGGCACTAGATAATCACTGTGTCTCGTTTCCCATCTCCCTCATTGCTGAAATAGAGAAATGTTCAAAGTCTTGAATCATCAAAGGGTAGAGCTGCTCTGACTTTGAACTCTTATGAACAAATAGCTGTCCCAAGAAGAGTAGCAGATAGTGGTTCATGAATTGGGGAATTGGAGACATTTATACAAAGAACAGAAATCAGGGACTTTATGTGAAATTTAACTTTTTCCAACTACGATGATAAAATACATATTCTCATAAATTATATATTATTTCTATAATGACAGTGTTGGGTAGACATTGTGTTTGTTTACAGTTAAAACCACCATACACTTTATTTTACTGACTCAAAACAACACTGTAAACTTTAGAAACCAGGTATTTCAATTTTGTGTCAGAGATGCCTGATCAGAATATCTGCAGCATATACTCTTAAGGAGGATGTGATGTTGTGGGCACAGAGAACTCATGAATCTTAACAGGTCCCCTCATAGTGATGTCACACAGGACAGCAGAGATAGCCTTCTTTACCTGGAGAAACAGGTCACCTCACATACACAATCTTAGGAATTATAGTCAACAGGTAATCAGAAACAGATAATTCCCAGAAAAATGGGCTTTCAGTTTCCTCTAGCTGTTTGTATGTTGATCTCACTCTACAAAGTCCTTCTGCATGTACTCCTATCACAAGGCAACATTTTAACAAGTACCTAGAGAAAAGTCACCTTACTTTTCATTGTCTAGTATGAAAAAATGGTAATTTAGGCACTGAATCACTTGAGAGGGAGTCTTCATAGGAACAGAAACATCATTAGCATACATAAGAAAAGAGAAATGTTTCCACCTACAGGAGGCCCTAGATAATGTTTATTATGGAATTAATGAGGGAACCAAATTTCTCCATGAATAATGTTCTCCCTAGAGAAAAGACTCAGAAGATTTAGATCAACCAGGACTTAAGGAGACTGTCTCACAGAGATCATATTTAAGTATGGGGTTCTCAGCTGTCTGGTACATGAACCTTGAAGGTAACTAGTGCTGCCATCTATGATATATGAAGTCACAGGTGACAAGAAAGAAGTACTCTCCTGGCCTTCCCAGATGTTCCTTCTTTATCTCATTGTTTGCTTGATCCTTAAGCACAGCATTATGGAATTAATACCTGCAACAGAGTAAAACTAAGACAAAACATGGTGGGTCAGAGACCGTAATGGGAAAGGCCTTCATATATCCCCAGATTCCATAGGGTTTAACATATCCTTATACCTGGACATTAAGTCACCTCAGGATAGGACCCCAGCTACTTGATGATGCTCCAAAGACATACCAGTAGTGGACTTCCAGTCCTCTCCTGACCCATGTCCCTCAAATACTTCTATCGTACATGTGCTTATGATTTGTATGACCTCTTTTCCCTGGGTCATTGAAACTTTGGAGATCAGAGAAGAGCAGACATTGTTTTCATGTTCCCACATTATAACGTATACCTTCTCCTTTCTCCATACACACTTTCTCTCACCATAGTTCCCCTATGCCCCAAGGTCCACCATGGCACTTACATTTCTTTATATGTTGGTCTATCTCAAGTAAAAAGGGTGAGAAGATGACAAAGAGAAAAAATACAGAGAACATAGCAAATAGGACATAGATCCAAGAAACACTATTTAGGGATAGACTGGTTCCTAGTTTAACCTCCGCCATTGAGATCTGAGAGAAGATGTGGAATTCTTGGCCCAGGTTCTGACTTCCTAGGTGATTAAGGTGATGAAGTCACAGCTTCAGGCACAAAGGAATGATGAAGGCCTGAGTGGGGATTGGCCAAGCCTTATGCCATATGTGCTCTATAGGAACAAGTAATCTCAGGGAGGAACACTTCTACCACAGCACCACTGAACCAAAAATACTAGAGTTTCTAGCCAGATCATATTTACCACACAAATATTCAGAATGTGAGTCTCACTGCATAGTACCGTTTCCATTCACAAAATTAAAGAACTCTTTCTCTAGAATTCACAGCCCTAGAACCAGTCTTATACATCTGAATTATGTCTAAGTTGAAGGCCAAAAACGGGACAGATTTTCCCTAGAAGCTATGGAATATCACACTTTGTATGCTTATTCACATTAGGAATGTGTTTACCATCAATGGGGAGAGAATTTATTTTCCAGATGGGGTTCTGTTATCTTCTGAACTCAACAGATTATCAGGCAGTGAGGTTGCTCTGAGTATCTCCTAATTCCTAACATACTATTTAATGCATCCAATATTTTTCAAATAAACAAATTCTTCCCTGACAATAATTGTCTCATGTTTCTAGTCACTTTCCCTAGAGAGTGCCAGACCACAGCCACAGGGAACACTGTGGCAGTACCACACTCAGTGCACACAGTGACCTTAATTCCTCATCAACACTCAGCCTCTCTGAGTGACCAGTGAAGACCCACAGGACAAGAGGCTAACATTCCTCCACAGACCTTGTCCGCTCCCAAGACTTGTTCCCTATCATCTCCAGGAAACTTTGTGCCTAATCTCTATACTGACTGTTTCCTCTCAAGGGCCACAGACAACCAAGAGAAATCAGTGAGGACACAGCACTGCCTGAGAACCACAACGGACCAGGTGGACACGACTGGACAAGAAATAGAAGGTTGCAGTCCTGCCCTGTGGGGCCTTCTCACCCCTTTGAGGAAATGAAATCCCACACAGAAAAGGTAAGGTTCATAATGGACTGGGATATTAGGAGCTTCCTTATGGACCATTAGAGAGGAAAAATATCAGTCAAGCAACTGGATCTAAATGAAAATGATCTGAGAGTCAGCATGAATTCTTGGTTTCAGGAATGAAAACAGGGAACCCCCATGCCTGTGTGTCTTTTCTGGCTTCATTTTTGATTGAATATTAGAAATTAAAATTCTTCATCCTAAGGTTTTTTTAGCTTAATAAGAATTAATATTCAGAAACTAAAATGAATACTATTTTATTCTTTTCGTTGCTAATAACTACACTAGAACAACATCTACAAGACTGTGTTATGTTTTGTGTTGATATATTCATGTTTTAGGCCGGTATCATACTCATTGATCAAGTACATCTTTCATCTCCCAAGAAAAGTTGTTTCCTCCTTATGCAGAACTCTGTTCACTTTTTAATTATTTTTCATCTAGTCTCTTTGTAGAGGAAAAAAATCAGGAAAAAATCAGCTTATAAAATCATGAGTGAAGAGGCTTTTTAGAAATGATATTGCATTTGCCTTATCCTTTTAACTAACTGAACTTTTATATCTGAAATTTCATTTAATTATCAAAATGATAATTATCAATAAATATAGAGCAACAGGGGGACAAAGACGTTTAAATGGTATAACAAAATGATATAGAATGAAAGGGGTTTCATTAGAATTTATTTAATATTTTCTTTGCAATTTTTTCAAGCTTTATTGAGGTGTGACTGATTTAAACATGGTATAATTTTAAAATGTACAATGTTATGATTTGATACATATATATATAGTGAAATGATTATAGCTATAAAGTTAGCAAACGCTTCCATCATCTGACAATTACTTTTTTCCCTTTTGTGTAGAGAACATATAAGATCTACTGTCTTAGCAATGTTTAAGTAATAGCATTAACTATAGTCACATGCTGTGCATTAGATTTTTCAAACTTAGTCATCTTAAAGCTGGGAGTTTTTAACCACTGACCATATCTCCCCATTTCCTCTACCCACATTAGCCCCTGGGAATCACCCATCTACTCTGTATTTAAGAGTTTGACTTTTCTAGATTCCAAACATAAGTGATGTTAGGCAGTACTGTCTTTATCTAATTTTACTTAGCATAATGCCTTCAAAATCCATTCATGTTTTTGCAAATAGTAGAATTTCTAAATTTTCCTTTATATCTAAATAATATTCCTGTATGTGCTGTGTATGTATATGTATGTGTGTATATATAAATATGCACACATACATTTGAAGGAATGCTAATAAATGAAAACAGAAATAATAACACACTAAGAAAGGTAAGTTTATAGTAAACCTCAAAATATCCCAATACTGTCATATGGTGGTGATATCTGTATCTAGCTATATATGCATGTACACATACATGTATATGTATCATTTTTATCCATTCATTTGTCAGTGGGCACTTAGGTTGATTCCATATCATAGCCATTGTGAAAAAAGCTGCAACAACAGGCAAGCAGATATCTTTTTTAAATGCTAATTTCTTTTCCTTGGGATAGAAACCCAGAAGTTGGATTCCTGGATCATATGGTGGTTCTATTTTTAAATTTGGGGGGAACTATTATACTGTTTTCCATAGTAGAAATGACTGTGCCAATAGACATTCCCACCAATAGCGCACAAGGGTTTCCTTTCTCCACAGCCTCACTGATATTTGCTTCTTGTCTTTTATATAATAGCTAATCTCAAATAGTAGAAATTCCAAAGACAGTACATTTTGGTTGATTTTAGTTTTCATCTATTACAAATAAAATTACTATGAATAGCCATGCACAGTTATTTGTGTAGACATAAGTTTTCTTTCCTCTGTAATAAATGTTTAGGAGTAGCTGAGTAGTATGGTAAATATAGGTTGGATTTTTAGAATAATAAAAAATTCCACAATTATTTCAAATTTTTGAAATCATATATATGTGTGTGTGTGTGTGTAAAATCTGACTGAAGTGATGAAATTACAATGATCAAGAATTTTACAAGTAGAATGAGCATAGAAGGACTAACAATAGCATGCCAGCATGTGTAAAAATTTGTAAAATACTTTTCAAAACGATTTGTTGATAGGTAGAAAAATTTACATATATTATACCCTATAATACAAAGTTTCTCTTCTGAATATATATTCAGTAAACTTTTTTTCAATTTTGGATAATACTTGGTATTTGTGAACATCTTTCTAAGTGTTTTAGGTAGATAGAGGAGCTCAACTTTTTGCTTCCATATTGTCTCTCACATCAGCTCTATAATAGCCAAAAACTAGAAATAATTCAATGTCCAAAATGCAGTATAGTAAATAATATCTGATATAGCCTTGTATTATGTAGCAGGGTCATTTTTTTTTTAAATGCTGCTACATATAGAGACATGCAATTGAATCTCCCAATTTTGTGAAAGAAGCCAGGTAAAAAAAGAATTCTTTCTGTTCAAACAACTCAAAAACAGGCATATAGTCTATGATGATAAGAGGTCAGCACAAGCAGGCATAAGAGAGGCTTCTGTGGTACAGAAAATATTCTCTAGCATATATAGACATGGCACTATAGATACATAACTATGTTTTACTTCTACACTTAAGAATTAAGTTTATAACTCTGTAAGAGTGCAAAAATAATATACAAGTTTTTTTTAATGAACTGGGACTTCTCTCTGTTTTCTGCTGTTCTTTTTGTATAAAATAGTCATTATTACTTAAGATATTGATGAAATTTATCAATGAAATCATCGAGGCCTGTGATACTATGTATCCCTTCTCTCTCACTTTGTTTTTTTAAAGGAAAGGTTCAGGCAGGAATACAGATGAGTAGGTAGGCAGGGAGAAGAGGAAGAAATGTTTTTAAAATTGTATTTAGTTGTTCATCACAGTTGTTTCCTCCAGCCCTGGGTCTTGAATGAGGAAACTTGGGATGTATGTGGACTGCACTCAGTGTGCTAAACCACTACACCACAAGGGCGCATCTTACTCTCACTTTGGAATGGTCTTTTTGCTAAACATACAATTCCAAATTCAAAGTCCTTGGTTTCTTTTTTTAAGATATTACTTTATTGTTTTCTTATAAGGAATGTTACTGAGAAGTGTAGAGTCGCTGATTCTTATTTCTTGGCAGATGATATCTTTCTACTGGAAATTTTACTTCTGTATTTTTTTAATTTTGTATAGTTTGGGTATTTTTTAAAGCTTTCTTAAGTTGCAACCTACAAGTCCTTCTGAAATGTGACCTTAAGCATATTTTGTTGAATTCTGTCAAATATCAATTCTTCAACTCCTCTTCTCTAGTGTTGGGTTTCTTTCACTCTTGGATCTCTTTAAGTATATACGGGCACACATCTACTGGCCTCACAATCTCTTTGCATTTTACTTTTACTTTCTATGTCTTTATTCTTTTATCTTGCCTTGTTGGAAAGTTACTCAAATTGACATTCTTACTCACCAGTTTGTTCTCCATCTATATTCATCTACTATTTAGTTCTTGTTTTAACTTCTCAACTTAGTAGCACTTTTCAAATTACTCGTGATGTAGTGAGTAGCTTAGATTGTTGCCACTTTGTTAATTCACCATGTTGGCAGGAAGAAGGTGTCATGAAATATCAAACAAATCATTCCACAGAAAAAGAAATATTTTTCTTTTTTTATACCAGAGGCTGGCATAGAAATATGTGTCATTTTTGAGCCAAACTACACAAAATATTATAAATTAATGCATCAGATTCAACTTTCAAACTGTCCCTTTATCTTGAGCAAAAGCAAGGTTGCTAGTTTAGGAAGATCTGTAGATACTGTCTGTCTTTTAGAGAGATAAGATACACTAAGCATACCACAATTTTCTGCCAAGCAGAGACCAGCTAGGCCTCTCACATTACTGTTAATCAGATATTACTAGAGAGGCAGGATGTTTTTCTGTTCATCCTCAGACCCATGTGCAATTATAACCTTAGTGGTATAGAACAGGAAGGAAAACTTTGCTCTATCAAAAGCAGCAGCTGCTGTTGCATTTGCATTCTGGAAAAGAAGGTGGGTTTGCAGATAATAGCAGTAAAAGTTAATGCTTGAAGTGCACATTTTGTTATAAGATATTAGCCAGTTCTCATATAATGTAATTGGACTTCTGTTCCTTATAGTAAGTTGGCTAAGAAGACAAGGTTTCCATGAGTTATCTATTCTTTTTATATGCTAAAAGTTCTTTCCTGCTCTTGTACCGAAATTTAGGCAGTCCCTGCCAAACCAAAGTACAAAGCCAGTATAAACCCAAATAAGCACAAATCTTGTTTAGCACGGTCCTTGTATGCACACACAAACCTCAAATATTAGGGAACCAAATGTCGGTCAGGCAGTGCCAACTAAAAGAATAAATTTTTTCTCTGATTTCCTGCTCATGAATCAAACACAAAATCTAAAGTGAACAAAATTCTTCTACTTTGTCTTAGTTGGAGAAAGGATTATTTTTTATTGGCCTGTTCTCCCATTTCCTCCATAATTGAGGCAAGGTGGTCATTTTCAAGAGGACTATGGGAAGCATTTCAGAATTTGTAAGAAAAATTAGGAAAAGTCACAGAGAAAAGAGTGTCTACTAAGTCATGGGGACAAGTTGAAAATAGAAAGAGAAATTTCCACAGGCAGAGGGCATACAAGAAAACAGCACTCAACAGGAAAACACTCTTAGACTCTGAAATCAAAACTGTGGTTACCAGAGGTGGGGGAGGAGGAGGGGAAGGAACTGCATGTAAAAGGGTGACATTGATGGTGGTGACAGGCACTATAATCCAGTATGGGTGTGGTGTGATAGCTACATTGATCAAAGTCTGAATCTGTTCTCTTGAAACTTAAATAATTTTGTAATTAATGATTTATCAAGTTTTTTTAAGAGATCAAATTTTCATTTATTTATATCTTGCACCAGGCAGTATTCCCTCCTCACCCTTCTTTAATGCTAAACTTGAGTAAATGTTGACAATGTAAAATAAGCTTTTGATAATATTGTTTTGGAGGAGAAAAAAGCAGCAAAATGCAAGGTGAAATAGGGAAGAAAGAATCATAGAGGGAAAAAGAAGAAAACAAAGATTGAGAATTCAACAAAAACATATTTTCAGGAAGTAGTACTTGGACGTATGCCCAAACATGCTCGAATCATTAGAAATACTGTGGGGAGTGAACAGAGTTAATGAGTCAAACCACTTTATTTCGTACTATTCTATGAACTGAGATCTTGGCCATGTCATATGTTGTTGATACATTTATCCCCAGCTAACGATTCCCAGGAAGTTCTGCAATGAGCAAGTCTGGTCCTAATTTTGTGTAATATGTGATTCTATTGACCCTAACAGAGCAGGTCAGAAATAAAGGACCTCATTGTCTTCCTTTTTCACCGATAAACAATTAGGATGGAATTTGGCATACAAACAGGCACTTTGTGTATGTAAGTGTTGATCACTTTCCTGTGCTCCTAGTACAAATTTAAGGGGTTATTTCATTTCCACAAAACAAATAATTCAGATATAGGGAAATAGAGAGAGTAACTGCTTATAATATAATTATTTCCAAGATGTCATGCACCGGTGTCTTCTAAGATACGAATTAAAATGAGCTATATTCACCATTGTTGTAATTCTCAGCATACAAGAATGCTAACAATTCATGAGTCATCAATAACCCTGACCCTAATCCAGGAGCTAGCACTCTAACCTACCAAGAGACCCATAGTTTCTGATCTTTTACTATAAACACAGGAAGTAAGAACAGGGAACCGAAAATTGTTTTCCCAGCTAAAAAATATCTAACTAATACCATGGAGTAACTTGAATTGATTTACATTTCAGAAGATCATTGTGCTTGAGGATATAAGAAATCATCTTTAGTTTAACTAACCACATGTATACATTTGCTACACACGTAACTCAGTAATGAAAAGACAGAATTGGGTTTAGAAATAAGTTGAAATCTAAGAGTCTTCATAGTCAAAATGACAAAATTTACCTTAGAAAAACTTTGTTTCCAAGTGACTTCTGTTCCTCTTCTGATTATGCCTAAAAGGTCTTTAGATTTATGTTTCCTAAGCAAATTCTGTCACACCTCTGTCTCCACAAAATCAGTCTCCACAGTTTATAGAGGGTGGAGCCGAGGTTATATAAGAAAAGATTGTATAAGTAGCATAGAAGATCTGGGATATTCAAGTGTTTTTACACTGATGTCATCCTGGGAAGAGAAAACCTCAACTCTGGAGCTGAATTCAGCATCTCTTTTAGTCTAAACTTAGATCCCTCTCCTAGGGTTTCAAGAAAAATATATGTAGGTTAAAGTGGTTCAGATATAAATACTATAAAAGCAGTTTGAATTAAAGTCTCTACATGTTCACTAAGATCTCACAATAATATAATATTGACCTGAAAGGACCAAAGTATTTATTATTGGACAATTTATGTGAAAATGGTGCACAAGTCATTATCATATCTGGACATAGACAGTGATATTCTCTGAAGCTCTACTCTGGACCAGAAAGTAGCCAGAATTTCAGTACAGGCATATGTTTTCTCCAAATAACATTCCACTGTCTCCAAAAGCAGATTCCTCGTTTCCCGGCTCATCATCTTCATTTAGGAGTTTCTCTTTTCCCAGATCTTTCCTTGAGGAATGTGAAAACCAACCTACAATAGCAAATACAAGAACAAGTTAGAATCAGAGACTGAACAGAGTCCTCTAGAGGCATCCCAGTTGTGGTCAAGGTGAAAACATAACCTCTCCGGGACCCATACTGAGATTTTTTTTTTCTGTATAGTATAAAACATATCAGGAAAACACTTATTAGATACAAATGTTTGTCTCAGAATATTGTCTAGAATATGTTTGGAATGATTGGCAGACTAAATAACTACGAAAAGCTATTTCTCAGTCCATACAAACAGCAGGGATTTAACAGCAGGATGTAAAAATGGAGAAAGGAATTGAGAGCATTCTACTTTTTCCAGTGAGATTGGGCTAAATCACAGGAATTTGGTGACAAGAAGCTGCAACTCCATTACCATCTATTCCATGGATATTTAGGGATCAGACCCCGATTTCTCAAATGTACAAAAGGACAGCTTCATGACTGTTGAAAGCACTGTGGGTCTGGGCCAGTTTCATGCACTTACAGCCTATGTAACTATGCACAGGACTCTGTTCAAAAGGGCCTTATCCTGGGTTTAATGTTCTGCTCTTACTATCTTCAAAGTCTTAATATTTGAACAAGGAATTCTATGTCCTCATTTTGCATTGGGCCCTGAAAATCAGGAGTCTTAAAGAAATGTGAAATAATTCTCACCATTCACCCAAAATTTGCCCTCACGAAGCACATACTTACCAGTGTGAACTTAGCATATTAGTAACTATACAGTATCAAAATGTAGCTATTAGCAATGTTTTGCAAGCTTAATTATGTTTTGCTCTGTTTATTGAATCCTGAGTTAATTTTTTTTTTATAATCTCTGTGTTTGGGCAAATATGGTCACAGCATCAGAAAAGATGTTCAGGTGGCTAAGGTGCAGGACCTGATATAAAATCCCATGGACCTGACTCAAGACCCGTCAGTGGGAATGAATGGGAAACAGGGAGAGATGATCAGATAAAACAATAGGATTTTGCCTACCATGAAGTTCAATCTATTCCCATTCTCCCTAAAGATACCTTGAATACTTGAAATGACTTGGAAAGTTAATTATGTTTGTAATTAAGAAAAAATGGACCCACTCAAATTTTTCCTTTGCACGAAGGGCTGAAATTGATCTTTCTAGGAAACAATAGGATTATAAACCTTCAAACTTCCCTTTTATTTGTCTATAAGGGGCTTTCCTTATATAAGGGGCTACATAGCTTGTGGGGCTCAGTACGAAATAAAATGCAGATCCTCTTGTTTCAAATGTGCAAAGAGTTTAGAATGGCAGCTGGAGGGCAATGAGCCCTTTTCATGTGGGGACCTGTGCTCAGGTCATATTCTTCCCAAGATGGTGGACCTGACTATGTCCATCTCATCCCTCTCACATAATGAAAGCTCAAGAAGAATTTCCTGTATAACATATCCTTTGTTCTTGTAATTGTATTGTAATCCAACTGTCTTCTGTCCTCCCAGGGTGGGCAAGGATCTCTGGTGCAAAGCATGCAGGTGGAGTGGACCAATAATCTTAAGGAATAATGATGGGGATATCCCAGAAATAGAAGTGACTTCTTGTGTGAACCTGAGAAAGTCAAATGTCCTCTACTTTCAGTTACTTTATATAGTAGTACTGACTATACAATCCTGTGATCCCTTCAAGTACTCATGACCTAAAAGTCTATACTTAAAGATATTCTGGGAAATTGGTGCAGGTACCAACCTCAAGTTTTGGTGGCACTAGCCCCCATACAACAAAATGTTCACTAAATTCCAATATATTTCAGCAAAATGATATTTCTCAGTTGTCTCCTACCATCTCAATAGGTAGATAAATAGATGATAGATAGATAGAAAATAGAGTTAGAAAGAAATATAATCAGTATCCCACATTCATGGGTCCCATCTTATCTATTTCATATAAGCTCTCATCTCCTTTTTAGAGCCTACCTTGGCACTTTATTTTCTTTCTGATTTGATAAATTGCCAGGGAAATAAGAAAAAGAAGTACACAGGGTCCCAAGATGAAACCAAGGATACCAGTTACAAAGAAAATCCCAGGGCGAGGATTTGACCCTGGATGGGTCTCCAAAACAAACATATCCTCAGGACCAGACAGTACGTGGGGGATGCTGCCTGATGTGAGGGAATGCAGCCCCTTACTGTTGGGTATTCAGATGGTGAAGTCACAGCTTTAAGCACAATGGGAGATTGTGAGAGCCTGGCCAGGACTGGCCCAGTGTCTGGGATCTCAGCCCCATCCAAGACTATCCTGAGAAGTTACCTGAGAAAATGTAAAGGAATATTGGGAAGCTTCAAAACTGCCACAGACCCTTATGTTCAGAGGCACTATATCCAGCCTTTTTCACATCAGAGTATGGAGAGAGGAAAGAGCCCTCTAGTTCAGCATGAGAATATTCCCAAAGGGAACAGCTTAGCGAGTGATCTGTTTCTCTTATTTTTCCCTCCATAATTAACTCAAGGAAGGGGAACATTCTTAAGGAGAGACTCATGATCCTTTTCTGATGAGATAAGAATCCTTCGAAGTACATTCAGTGCTGTCTGAAGTGTGTGCATAGAGAGAATCTTAGAATATCTCTCCTGCACATTACCTGTTTAAATTGTGAGTCACTTCTCTCCCATCATCTGGACAGTAAAGAAAGAACCTAAAGTTGTCCATCACAAGAATATCCACTGTGACTTCTGTATTCCTCTCAGGTCCTCAGCCACCCTCATCTAAAAGCGCCTGAAAAAAATCAGAAATTCTAACCATAGCTTCACCTAGTATAAGAGCACAATCCATGGAAGCCCTTTGTTAAAAAAACAAAAAATAAATTCAATTTCTTACCCTATTTCCTAAGGCTGCTATAACAAATTACCACAAACTAGGTGACCTAATGTATTGTCTCATATTCTGGAAGCTAGAAGTCCAAAATCAAGCATCAGCAGGACCATGCTTCCTCTGGAGGTTTTAAGGGAGGACACTTCCTTGACTCTTCCTAGTGTTTGGTGGTTGTTGGCACTCTTTTGTGTTTCTTAGCTTGTTAATGTATCACTCCGGTCTCTGTGTCCTGCATCTCATAGTATTCTCCTTGTGTGTCTCTAAGTATCACATGGTATTTTTTTTTTTGCCTCTATGTCTGTCTCAATGTCCCTCCTGATAGGACACCAGCCACTTGACCATCTTAATCCAGCAGGACTTTATCTTAACCAAGTTCACTTACAAAAACACTATTTCCAAATAAGGTCCCATTCTAAAGCTCTGAGTGAGCATGCATTGGGGTGATATTATTAACCCATACATACTTAATCCACTCAAACTCTTTCTCTTTCACAGCTTCAATCCATAACCCCAGCCTCTCTATTCACCAGAGCCCAGAGCATCTCATCCAGCATCTTCCTCACTCTTGTGATCTGTCTGACAGTGGCTAAGTGCTGAGCTGTGGGGAGGACTTTTGTATTGCTCCTTAGTCAGCCAGATGCACCTGTTCTCTGAGCCCAAAGAGCTTGTCTGGGTAACAGGAACAGAGACCTGCATGCCGATTATAAAAAACAACAGCAGCAGCAAAATCACACATCCAATAATCTATATGAACACATCCTGGAAAGGCTCAGGAATTGTATAAACAAAATGAACTAACATTTATTCAATTCTAAGCTTTACTTTTTTTTTTTCCATTTTAGCGTCCCTGAAAATTGGGTGTGATTTACTTACGAAGGTGGCTAAGTTTCACCTGAAAAGATAGTTGCTACGTGCAATAGATCCCTTATTAAACTCATAAAATTATGTTAATTTTATTAATAACTCACTGTGTTCTTAAAATATTTTAAATTCTTCACTCCCTGTTACATCTCATTTCAAGCTTTTTTTAACTTTGTAAATCTTTTTTTTTCCCACAAAAACCTCTTGAGGAATTGTGGTACAGCTTAGAATCAAATAAATATGGTATGTTCAATTGTCCTATTACTTTTTTTAAAATTCCCAGTTGAACTCCTACCAGAAACCTGTGATCTGCAATGACCAATATTTCAGTGAATCAATATCTCTCTTTAAAGTAAACCCTGAACCAAATCCTGATGAGGTAAAGAACTGAGCCTTCACACTCCAGCTGTGACAAGTTATTGCTTATGTGCAAAATACATTCACCAAAATAAATGACTGGGTGCTTTCACTACCAAAATGAAGATGGCAGAGGAAACAGAAAAAAGACACCAGTGTGAACTATAATCCAAATAACAGGAAAAGACCATATGTAAACATAGCCTCTGAGACCTGGAGGAAAAGAGCAGAAGATCAAACATTCATGTTATTATAATATCAGAGAGGAGAGAGTATTGGCCTGCAAACAAATTCCAAATATGGTTACTCCAAATCTGACAAAATTTGACAAATTAGCTTATTCCTAATTTGACAAAAGTCTGGGGAAGTTGAGTGAACCCCAGATGGGATCAAGTAAACCCTCACAAACAGAAATTTTTAAATCATTTTTTAATTTATTTTATTTAATTGTTCATCTTGGTTTTTCCTGCTGGCCCCAGAATGTGAATCTGGGATCACAAAGACAATTTATAATCAAACTTCTATAAACAAAAGACAAAAAAAATATTCTTTAAAAGATTTAGAGAAAAACGATACATTTACTATAGGAAAACAACAACCTGAATGATCACTGATTTCTCATTGGAAACCAGAAGTTAGTGGTACATTTTTCAAGAACTAAAAGAATGGAACTGCCGACTGGGAATTCTATATCCAGGAAATATGTCCTTTTGGGGTAAAGATGAAATGAAAACAAAGACATTTGGAACATCAGCAATAAAGAAATGATATGGATAAATACATTGGTAAATGTAATAGACTACTCTTCTCTTTGAGTTTTTTTAATTATGTTAAAGAATTTATGATATAATCTGATGAATTCTCAATGTATGTAGAAGAAATATGTAAGATAATTATATGATAAAAGAGGGTAAAGAGACCTAAAGTAGAGTTTTTATATTTTACACAAGGCGGTAAAATGTCAACACCAGCACACTGCGATAAGTTCTATATAAACCTAGAGCAACCGATAAATTACACATAAAAAGAGAAATACTCAAAATGCTCAATAAATTAGGTAGATTTCTTTAAAATGTCCATGTAACCCACAGGAAGCCAGTGAAAAGAGATAAAGGGAAAACTTTTTAAAGTATGAATTAATAGAAAACAATAATAAAAATCAAATGTACATTAACTATAAAAAACCTAAATACATTTATTGAAAGATAATTACAATATAGATTTAAAAAATACAATGCACCATGTACAAGAAAGTCACTTCAGATATGTCATAGGTTGATTGAAATTAAAATACTAAAGAGAGATATGCCACAGGAATACCAATCAAAAGCAAACAGAAACAAACAAAAAAGGCCAGTGACCTTATATAATGACAATGATTAAACCACCAAAAAGACAATAATCATCATAAACGTATACTGATCATCGGGCAAAACACATGAAGCAAAAATTGATACAAAGAAAAAGACAAAGCCACCTTCTTTCAGCAATCAGTAGAAACCGACAGAGAGAAAAATCAGCAAGGATATAGAACTGCAAACATCACAAGTAAGAAGATTTAATCAGCATGTATACAGTTCTCCCCAACTCAACAGAATATAGTCTTTTCAAGTGAACGTGGAATATTTACCAAGGTAGACCATATGCTGAGTCAAAAAGAAACTTCAACAAATTTAAAAGGATTGAAATCACACAGTGCACTTCCTGACCTTAATAGATAGCTATTTAGAATATCCAGAAAACTGTTAACCACTTGGATATAAGGGCCATTTATAGAAAAATGCAGTCAATAAAGACAGAATAGGCATTCATTCTAAGGACTTAGTGCACATTTACCAAGTTAAAACGTGTGCTGTTATTAAAATATTTCAATAAATTTCCAATATTGAAATCCTACAGACTGTGTTCTCTGGTCACAAAGTAATTAAATCATAAATCATTAAAAATTAGATATCTATCTAGAAATTCTTAAATAGTAGGAAAATTAAAACATGTTTTTAATTACCCAAAGGCAAATAAAATATCACAAGAAATTTTAGGAAATATTGAAACAAATGAAAATGAAAAGAAAAAAATATTGAAAATTGTGAGATGTGACTAATTGTCAAGTTTGAAATGTGTGTATAAGAAAATAAAGATTAAAAAATTAATGATCAAAGAAGCTAAGGGGGAAAAAGAGCAAAGTAAATAGAAGGAAAGAAATAATGAAAATTGAGCAAATATTAAGAAAACAAGTAATATAAAAAATAAATGTAAAGGTTGAGTTTTTAAAAATTAATAAAATTGATGAAATTATAGGAAAATATTTTTAAAGAAAATAATCATCAAGAATGAAAGTGAGACTACCATCCAGATCCAACAGCTTAGATTAAATGAACAAATTCTTTAAAAATATAATTTGCCATATAGAAACAAGCAGAAAGAAAAATAACCCTACATCTATTAAAGAATTTTTGTTTTAGAACCAGATTAATCTCTGTCAAACTCTAAAAAGACAACTGCAACCAGCCTTTCGGTTAGAGTCTACGGGGACCGAAGTGGATTCTTTAGGATGAAATGGGGTCACAGTTGATACAAACCAGAAACTTTTTTTTTACTTTATTTGCCCTATTAGGGACATCAGGACTTATGGAAATGCCCCTGGTCTTGTATATCAATTACTTTTTTCCTTAAGTACCAGACACCCTTCTGGAGAGCCTATCGTGTCTAAGAATTCAAGGAGTTTTTCATCTTATTTAAGTACAAAACATGACTTGAATCTTGGGTCTTCTGAGAGCATCCAGTATTTGCTTTTGTAGATTACTTTTTCCTTTTACTAAGTACTTGAAATCTTATTAAGAAATTATTGAATCAGAAAGCAAAGATAAGGCATCTTTATATTACAGAGGAAATTAATGAAGACTTAAGATAAGCATTTAGTACTTTTTTTTTAAATTGCAAATTCTGACTTTTGGAGCAATGTAATTCCACATTTGCTCTTTTTTCCTCATGATTGCTTTGACTATTTAGGGTCTCGTGGTTCCAGACAAACTTAACTATTCTTTGTTCAATTTCCTTGAAAAATACCAATGGAATTTTTATAGGGATTGCATTAAACCTATATATTGCTTTAGGTAAAATGGCCATTTTAACAGTATCAGTTATTCCCAACCATGAGCATAGATTATCTCTGCACCCAACCCCTGGGCCTTTTTTATTTTATTTAAGTAATATTGCAATTTAATATTACTTTGGTTTGAGGAATACATAATAGCAAATTTACATCTGTATACAGCAAAATGGGTTTACAACAATTTCCATTTTTCCCTTCACTTTACGATTAATCACCTTTACCTGATTTCCCACTACCCCTCCCCCATCTCTTCTGTACTCTTTTGATTTGCCTCCCCCCCCACTGAATCTATTGTTGTTAGAATTAGTTCTCTTTTTTTTTTTTAAGTCTAGTATTGTTTAATTTATATCATTCATTTATTTTCTGTCTTCCTACACATCATATGATATAATACACCATCTGTCTTTCTCCTCTGGCTTACCTCGCTAGGCATGATTCTCTTCAAGTCCATCCATGTTGCTGCAAATGGCAGGATTGATGATCAAAAAGTATTCCATTATGTATATAACATATCTTCTTTATCCACTCATCTGTTGATGGGCATTTAGGTAGTTTCAGCTCTTGGTTATTGTAAATAATGCTTCAGTGAACATGTGGGCGCATATATCTCTGTGAATAAGTGTTACTTTTTTAGGGTAAATACCCCGTAGGGGAATAACTGGATCATATGGAATTTCCATTCTAATTCTTTGAGAAAGCTCCATACTGCCTTGCAGAATGGTTGTCACATTACACACTCCCACCAACAGTGAATTAGAGCTCCCTTTTCACCACATCCTCACCAGCACTTGTTTTTTTTTTCTTTTCTTTTCTTTTTTTTTTTTTTTTTTTTTGATGATAGCCATTCTTACAGGTATGAGGTGATATCTCATTGTTGTTTTGATTTTCATTTTCCTAATGACAAGGGAAGTAGAACATCTTTTCATAAACCTGTTGGCCATTTGTATGTCACCCTTGGAGAGGTGTCAATTAAGGTAATCAGCCCATTTTTTTATTTGATTACTTTTTTGTTATTGTTGTCCAACTTTATGAGTTTTTTGTGTATTTTGGATATTAACCCATGTCAGAGATGTGATAGGCATATGTATTTTCCCATTCATTTGGATGCCTTTTTGTTTTGATGTGTTTCTTTTGCTCTGTAGAAGCTTCTTAATTTGATGCAACCCCATTTGTTTATTTTATATTTTATTTGCTGTGCAATTCAAGTCACTTTCCCAAAGATGTCTCTAGATCTAAGATCAACAATGATTTTCCTATGTTTTCTTCTCTGTATTTTATGGTTTCTGGCCTTACAGCTAAGTCTTTAGTCCATTTTTAGTTAATTTTTGTGAGTGGTATTAAGTAGTAGTCTAGTTTCAACCTTTTGCATGTGGCTGTCCAGGTCTCCCAGCACCATTCATTGAAGAGACTATCCCTGCCCTATTGTTAGTTTTTCACTCCTTTGTGAAAAATTGGATGTCCATGTATTTGTGGGTTTATTTCTAGGTTCTCAATTCTGTTTTATTGATCTGTATTTCTGTACAATACCACACTTTTTTATTATTATTTCTTTGTAGTAGAGTTTCCAGTCAGGAAGCATGATTGCTCCATTGTTGGTTTTTCTCCTGAGGTTTCTTTTTGCTATCCTAGGTTGTTTGTAGCTCCAAGTAAATTTTGTGATTTTTTTGTTGTTGTTCTATTATCTGTGAAGAATGTCTTTGGAATTTTGATGGGGATAGTATTGAATCTGTATATGGCCTTGGGCAATATGGTTATTTTGATTATTTTAATTCTTCCTATCCATGAGCATAGAATATTTTTCCATTTCTTTTTGTCATCTTCTATTTCTTTTAGCAATGTCCTATATTTTCATGGTATAGGTCCTTCACTTCTTTGGTTAAGTTTATTCCGCAGTATTTCATTCTTATTGATGCAAATGTAAATGGCATTATTTTCTTGGGTTTTCTTTCTGTATTTTCATTGTTAGCATACAGAAATACAACAGATTTTTAATATCATTTTGTATCTTGTCTCTGTACTGTATTTATTATTTGTAGTAGCTTTCTATTTGAGTCTTTGAAGTTCTCTATATTATCATGTCATCTGTGAATAGTGATAGTTTCACTTCTTCCTTCCCTATTTGTATATGTTTTTGTATGTTTTTCACATCTAATTGCATTGGCCAGGACCTCCAATGCTGTATTAAGTAGTAATGATGACAGTAGAAATCCTTGCTTTGTTCCTATTTTGAAAGGAATAGATTTCAGTTTTTTTCATTTTGTGATTGTTGACTGTGGGTTTGTCATAGATAGCCTTTATTATGTTGAAGTACATTCCTTCTATCCCTATGTTTGGAGGGATTTTTTTTAGCATAAAAGACTGTTGAATCTTATCATATGCTTTTCCTGTATCTATTGAAATGATCATGTGGTTTTTTTGTCCTTTTTTGTTGTTGTAATGTATCACAATATTGATTTGCATGTGTTGAACCATCCTCGTGTCCCTGGAATAAACCATATTGATCATGGTGTACAATTCACTTTTATGTTGTTAAGTTCAGTTTGCAGATGTTTTGTTGAGAATTTTTACATCAATATTCATCAAAGATATTGGTCTGTATTTTTTGTTTTTGGTGCTGTCTTTATCTGGTTTTGGAATCAGTAAAATATTGACATAAAAAGTGCATGGAAGCTTGCCATATTCAATTTTTTAAATAATTTATTACAGATTATTATTCATTCTTCTTTGAATGTTTTGTAGAATTCACTGGTGTAGCCATCTGGTTTAGGGCTTTTGTTTGGGGAAGATTTTTAATGATTGTTTCACTTTCTTTTCTTGCTATTGATTTGTTCATGACTTCTAGTTCTTCTTGGTTTATTTTTATAATGTTGTATGTTTCCAGGAATGTGTCCATTTCTTCTAGGTTAACCAATTTGTTGACCTACAGTTGTATATAATATTCTCTTATAATCCTCTGCATTTCTGCTGTCTCTTTTATGATTATTCCTCTTTCAGTTATGACGATATTTTTTGTTTCTCTTTTTTATGAATCTGCCTAGTAGTCTATTTTGTTTATTCTTCAAAAAACTAACTTTTCATTGATTTTTGGATAGTCTTTTTTATGTCTATTTCATTGATTTCTTCCCTAAGGTTTATTATTTCTTTCCTGCTATTGGATTTATTTTTTCTTCATTTTCTAGTTTCTTTAAGTGAAGGTTTAGGTGTTTTATTAGTGAGTCATATTGTCTTCCAAGGTTGTATTTTATTCCTCTGTTTCCTTTTTATTACTGCTTTTGCTGCAAAGATTCTTATATGTCAGGTCTTCATTTTCATTTAACTCCAGGTATTTTTTAATTTCATCTTTAATCTACTCCTTTACCCAATGATTTTTCAGTAATATATTGTTTATTCTACACTCTTTTGCAGTTTTCCTCTCCATATCCTTTCAGTTGCTCTCTAGCTTGATGTGTTGTAATCTGGAAAAAGGTTAGAAATTATTTCAATCTTTGAAAAATTATTGAGACTTATTTCGTGTCCCAGCATATGATCTATCCTTGATAATGTTCCATGAGCACTTTAAAAGAATGTGCAGTCCATAGTTTTAGGGTATAGTGCT
Organism: Solenodon paradoxus; assembly: GCA_004363575.1. NCBI lineage: Eukaryota > Metazoa > Chordata > Mammalia > Eulipotyphla > Solenodontidae > Solenodon > Solenodon paradoxus. Next base: position 189,589 of record RJWH01002720.1, read on the forward strand.
CTCTGTATATCTGTTAAGTCCATATTTTCTAATTTTTTTATTTAAAGATCTTGCTTCTTTATTGATTCTCTGGATGATCTGAGAGAGGAGTATTAATTGCTATTATTGCATTGCTATAATAATTTATATCTGTTAACATTTGCTTGATTTATTTGGGTGCTGCTTTATTGGATGTGTATATATAAATAACTGTTAAAACTTTTCTATTGTATTAATCCCTTTATCACTATATAATGTCCATCTTTATCTTTTTTTGCCTTTTTTAGTGGAAAGACTACTTTATCTGATATGAATATAGCATTTCCTGCTCTTTTGGATTCACCATTAACTTGGAATACCATTCTCTATCTATTCACTTTATGTATTTGCTTGTCTCTTGATGTTAGATGAGTTTCTTTAAAACAGTATATAGTTGTGTCTCGTTTTCTTAATATGTTTAGCCACTCTGTACCTCTTCTGGTGGATTTCTAGTTTCTTGCACTATTATTCAAAATTGTGCTCGATATTATTTCAATCTTTGTAAATTTATTGAGATTTTTATTATGTCCCCAAATATGGTCTATCTTAGAGAATGTTCTATGAGCACTCGAAAAATTGTATAATCTATTGTTTGGGGGAAATAGTCTAGATCTAATCCATTAAATTCATCTATTTAATTTGTCATATAAGGTCATTATTTCCTTATTGATTTTCTGTCTGGATGATCCATCCATTACTGTGAGTGGGGTGTTAAATTTCCCTATATTATTCTGTTGTTGTTAATGTCTCCGGTTAGATTTCTTAATGTTTGATTGATATATTTGGGTGCTCCTATGTTTAGTACATATATATTAATAGATGCTCTGTCTTCCTCATATATATATATATATATATATATCATTATATAATGACCACCTTGTCTTTGGCTGGCTTTTTGCTGAAAGTGTTTTATCAGATATGAGTATAGTGGTTCCTGCTTTTTTAAATTCTTCATTAGCTTGGAGTACCACTTTCCACCCCTTCACTTTAAATCTATGTTTGTCTATATCTTAGCTGAGCCTCTTGTAAGCAGCATATAGTTGGATTTTGTGTTGTAATCCCTCCAGCTGCTTTAATTGGTGAGTTCAATCCATTTACATTCAGGGTGATTATTGATACATGCGGGCTTGCTATGGGCTTTTGTTTTCTGGTTTGTCTTTGTATTACCTTGTTTATTTTTTGTGAACTTTCCTGTTTTATTCAGATAGAAGAGTATCTTTCAATATTCAATATTGTAAGGGAAGTCTCATGATAGCAAATCCTTTAGCTTTTGTTTGTTAGAAAAAGCTTTTATTTCTCCCTCATGTCTCAAAAGAGGGTTTTGCCAGATATAACATTATTAGCTGACAATTTTTACCTTGGAGTATTTTAAATATGTTGTTCTACTCTCTCCTGTCCCATAGTTTCTGCTGAGAACCTAATAGGATTGCCTTATATGTTACTTGCTATTTTTCCCCTGGTCATGTTCAGTAGTATTTATCTTGGACTTTTGATATGTTCACAATTATATGTCTTTGTGTAGATCTCTATATTTATACAACAATGAGTTTTGTTGATTTTGTTGGCTTACATATTATATATCCCATGTTTGGGAAGTTTTCAGCTATTACTTCCTAGAATAAATTTTCTGTTCTCCTCTCTCTCTCTCTCTTTACCTTTTCAGATATGCATTATTCTTTCCTAACAGAGTCAAATAGTTCTCAGAGTGTTTGTTTACTTTTTTTTCATATTGAGAATGTCTCTTCTTCCACCCAATTCATTTCTTTATTTCTAACATCCAACTCACTTATTTGATCAATTCTACTTTGATAGCTTTCTGTGGTGCTCCTCGTCTCATTTATTCTGTTCTTCACATTCTGGTTTCTTATTTAAAGTTTTCATTTCTGCTTCTGCTTAGTAATTGTGATTTTGATCTCATTAACTTGCATTTTGACTTGTATTTCTTTGACCTGATTTGCTGTTTGCTTGTAATTCTTTGAATTTGTAATTCTATATTTCTATTTTTTTTTACATCTTGCGTTTCTTTATGATTGTTACTTCATATTCTTTATATCATAAGAGAATATAGTCCTCCATGTCTTCAAATTCAATTTCCAATGAGGTGGCAATATTCCTTTTGATGACACAATACTTGAAAGTCTCAGAGTATCTTAAGACAGTCTTCTCTTCCTTAGCATGAGAGCTTTGTGGCTAAACTGTTTGGTTTGTTTGTTTTTTTATTAACAAGTGGCTCACTGGTTTTATTTTATATTTTTGACCCTTGCAGCCTTCCATAGTAAGGATCACTTGATAAGTCGGACGTGGAAGACAGATGCTGCATGTGAGAGGGGCACATAGGACAGGCGACAGCTGTTGCTGTGGACTGTAGCGTGTGGACGTGTTCACGTGTTGTCACCAGAGTCAATCCTTCTCTCTGGACTCTCTGGCCTATGTGTTGGCCAGCTATTCACTGTGTTTTATGCTCTTCACTGCTCTAGTAGGGGTCTCAAGGGATGGAAGAGTAAGAATGCATTCCTCTTCTTTTCATTCCTTGCTGGGACTCCAATTACTGCAGGATCCTGGCCTCAGTCTTCCCTAACCTGGGACTCACTGCAGGGTCTTCTGCCCTATTATCTCTGCCCCACAGCATTCCTGCAGCAAACCTCTGCAGTGCATCACCACCAAAATACTGCAACTGCCATTATCATAATTCCCTCTCAGTCTACCTTCATCACGCAGATACATTGAATTTATCAATCTTTCCTATGAAGTTCCTTGTGTTCACCTGAGTTACAGGGGTGCCTTTTCCTCACTACTATGCTGTGGAGTTCCCTATCACTGCACTTTTTTAGAAACTGATTCATTTTTCTTAGAAGCAAAGTAGGAAATATCCTCATATGCCATCTTAGACCAGAACCCAACAATTAAAATCAATACATAGTAAAACGGGAGAGGCTATCAGCATCATGAGAAAGTAAAATGGTCCTCCTTTTTGCCCCTTTTTAAAACAACTGCATCCATGAACAAAAATGCCTCTGTGAGAGTTCTGAGATCCAGCCCCATATGTCAAATCCTCTGGGAAGGAGTCTTCCCTACCTCTACATCCAATCTTAGACAGATAGGCCTCAGGATGCACTGCAGAATCAAAGGGATCAATGTACCTACCCCAATCCCCTCACAACACTCAAGGAAAAACCTTGAGAGTGCTGACCTGAGAAGATTGCCAAGGGTGAAAGAGAATTTACAGTACAGCCTTCCAAAGGGGAGATTCCATCACATCTTCACAGTAAAAATATAATACAAATTTGGATGCATTTGAGATGAGAAGAGGAACTCTGACAAGTCTGTCCATCCTCCAAGGTAACCCTGCAGAGGGCTGAACTATCTTGGAGCTGGGACCTCTCCTGTAGAGGAAAAGAAGAGCAGTGTGTGAGTATCCAGCTACCCAGGTGTGTAGAGAAACCCATTTCTCTCTACTAGCACCCAGATTACTGTGGTGGAACATCATTACTCAAAGGAGATAAAGAAGGAGAACTAGAAAGAGGCAGATAAAAGTAGCAGATGATATTATAGGAACACGGTCCCTGCTGGTTGCTCTCAGAATTTCAGCATGAAGTCTACCCCTGAGACTTTGAGAGTAGCTCACCTGATAATGTGCAGGTCAGCAGGCATCCCTGACTCTCAGCTCCCCACACTTGGTTCCATGTGCACACTCCAAAGTGTAAGTTGGTAAACGAACAGTTATCAGAAAAAAATCAAGGTCTGTAGACAAGAGAAAATCCACAAATTACAAATCCATAAAGCTACAATTTCACCTTCTGGAAAACAAAAGTGAGGTTTTGGGTAGCCAGACTGGTGAATTGTAAGACACAGAGAAAATGCAAAAGTTTAATAATTCTACCGCAAGAGGGAACAGGAAGAGTGAATCAAATGTATTCACACAAAGGCAGAGAAGCATGTATAAAACAGAAGCTATGAACAGTATATCTCATCTAAAAGCAGCTAGCAAAGATTTAAGGAAGTCTCTGCTATTTCTAGCATGAAAGCAACAATGCAAGACTATAAGGAACATGAAAAATCAAGGAAACATGTCCTCAAAAAAAGATTACAATGATTCTCCTATAACCAAGCTCAAAAGCATACAGTTTTGTGATATAGCTGATACTCAGAAATAGGTGTTTGGAAAAAACTCCATGAGCTACAGGAAGACTTAGAAAGACAATGCAAAAAAATCAGGAAAATATAATATAGAAACAAGTGAAATTTTTATCAAAATGATAGAAATCATTGAAAATCAAAATGTAAATTATGCAGAATTAAATTAATGAAATGAAAAATGTAAGAGAGTATCTGAAAAAGTACTATACATGATATACAAAATAAATTATATAGAGACCAAGGATTTCTAAATAACCCAGTCAAACGGAAACAAAGAATAAAAAAGAAGAAATCCTCTGTGATCTATGAGGTTTCATCAAAAGAATAAATATCAGAATAATAAGGGTTCCAAAAGGAAAGAAAGGGAAAAGGGGATTGAAATTTTCTTTAAAGAAAAAATAGCTAAGAATTTCCCAAATCTGGGGAGAGACATAGACAACAAAGATTACTAAGGTAATAGGCACCCTAATATCTCAGTGGAAAAAGAACTTCTCCAAGACACATTTAATGAAACTGTCAAAAATCAAAGATTAAGAAATTCCTAAAGCAGCCAGGGAGTCAGGGGGAATGTTTTCAACCTATCATAAACTTCCGTTAGGCTATCAACAGAAATCCTAAGGTACAGGTTAGGAGAGACTGAAATGACATATTTAAAATGTGAAAATAAAAAAATTCCAACCAAGAATACTCTCACTGGCAAAACTATCCTTAACATATTAAAGAAAAATAAAGACTTTGCCCAATAAATAAAGCTGAGCGAGTTCATCAGCACCACATCTGCCTTGCAAGATATGCTAATGAACTTTTTCAAGCTGAAATGAAAGGACACCAATAAATGACATGAAAACATACAGAAGTATAAAACACTGGTAAAAGTAAATCTGCAGGCAGCTTTAGCTATAATAGGATGGTATGTAAACCACATAATATAACACAAAGAAAAAGGAACAGCTTCAAAATTAACTATAGTTACTCTAATTTCTTAGTGAATACACAATAAAAGAGGTAAATTATGACATCAAAAATACAAAGAGAAAATTAAAAGCTGGAATGGTGGCAATTGAAAGCTATCAGCTTTAAATGTACTGTTTGTCCTATGAGATTTTTTTAAAGGAAATGTGCAGGTAGGATGATGGTGAGTAGGCAGGCATGCAGGAGAAGAGAGGAAGAAAATTTTTATTTATTTTTATTTGATTGCATATCTTAGTTGTTCTCCCTGGCCCAGGACACAAACTCAGGTCCTTAGAAAGTATACGGCCTGCACTTTGGCAGAGTAATTGACCAAACCACTACTCCACCAAGGTGCAGCAGACCGAGACCTTTTATGTGAGCCTCATAATAACTGCAAAGCAAAAACCTAGTGATACAAAAAAGATAAAGTAGAAACAAAGCATACCATCATAGGAAATCACTAACTTACAAAAGTAGGCAGAAAGAAGGAAAAAAAAACAATGGAAATACAAAAAGGAAAGCATTAAATAGCATTATTCCTTACATATCAATAAATACTCCAGAAAAAAACGGAGTCAAAATGGTAACCTGGTAGGAGCATGTCAGGCCTACTCCCCACAGAGCAACTAGAAATCACCTATTCTTCAGACATATATGCTGTTGAAGAGCAAGCATGGAGGCTTCCAGATGGCAGCAGAAATCACCACTACAAGGGTAGGTGAAGGATTCAGGGTTCAGAGCTGTATTGCAAATTTGGGACTCCCAGCCATGGGGAAATAAAGTACTGCAGTAGAGGCAGTGGAGCCTCAGGAAGAGCCCAGTCTCCCAGGAGTCCCTCCAAAAACAGCAGAGAGAACTAGTGGGATTGGGACATGGAGCCTAAGGTTAGGGTCTTGACACAGATGGGGGACCAGTGCTCTGGTGGTCTAAGCAGGAGCCCCTGCAGGGAAATTACCTGGGACCTCACAAGGTAGCGAGGGGAATCCCTCAACACACCCCTACCATGATATTGCTCCAGAGCCATAGGATCCCACCACTGGAAATCATACCCCCTGGCTCAAAGAAGGGAGGAATTTTAAATAGCGCCACCATGCCAGTGGAAGCAGAACTGTATCCCAATTGCTGATTGTGGGCCGATGACAAGGTGGTCATTACATTTAGACCTGAAATTCTAGGGGAAATCTCTGTAGCCCCACACAAATTCCAACTACATAGACTGAACTCTCAGGCCCCAACGCAGGGTCCATCTAAGAACTTCAAACTTTCTAACTAGTGGTGATGCCACAAAACTCGAAATCTAAGTGTTCAAACCAAGATTGGGTTCACTTGGTGTGAGTCGATAACCTACCCAATACCATCACTGCAGGGAAACCTATCCTACAAAAACATAAAGAGAATTCCAAGCAGAGTGAAGGCAACGAGAAATTTACATGAAATGATGGGTTTAATTGAAACCCCAGAGGAATATCTGAAAACAAAAACATGTACAATTTACCTGAGGATGAATATAGGGCAATGGTGATGAAAATACTCATGGAAATCAACAAAACAATAGATGAAGAAAAAGAGAACAACAAAATAAAGAAAAGAAGAAAGATATCAAGGAAAAGAAGAACACAAAAAATGATTTAAAGAACTCAATAGAGGTATTCAAGAGTAAGATGGATGAAGCCTCCAACAGAATCAGTTAGCTAGAAATAGTGCAGAGAAATACACTCAAGCAAACCAGTAGAGATTAAAAATGAATAAAAAAAATTAACAAAGTATTCACAACATATGGGATAACTTCAAAACGAAAAACATTTGCATTGTAGGCGTCACCGAATAAGACAAAAGGGGAGAGAGACTGTATTTGAAGAAATAACTGTAAAATTCCCTAAACTGAGGAGTGAAGCAAGCCTACAGACCCAGAAAGCTCAAAGAATTTCAAACCAAAGAAACCCAAACAGACCTACACTGAGATATACTGTCAACAAATGTTAAAAATACAAGATAATAAGAATACTAAAGGTACAGAAAAATGTCACATTGAAAGGAGTCCCCAGAAGATTGTCAGCAGTTTTCTCAACTCAAACTCTATGAACCAGAAGGGAATGGCATGATATATTAAAATTGCTGAAAGAAAAGAATTTGCAACCTAGGATATTATACCCTTTGAGATTATCATTTAGGTCTGAAGGAATGATAAAAAGCTTTTCAGAAAAGTAAGTTACAGGAATTCATCACCACAAAACCAGCTCTACAAAAATTACTATAGGAAGGTCTATAAAGCATGAAGAAACCCCACTTAAACACAGTAAGAGAGGAGATTATAAAGAGTGGGGAGGAAGAGAGGAGACTGAAAATGAAGATTTTAGAATGAGAGTGATATAAATCTACTTTCATAAAAAACCAGGAAATAGAAATCTTAATGCTAGCCTCAGGATAAACTCAAAACAAATCAGGGGAAAAGCAAAGAATCAAACAAAAAGGGAAACCAATCAGCTACACTCAACAAACCTAAGAGAAAGAGAAAAACAAAGATACTATTTGTAACAATACCCAAAAGACAAATTACAAAATAGCAACAGACAGTTGCATTTCAATAATCACCCGAAATGTTAATGGACTGAAGTCACCAATCAAATGACACAGAGGGGATGATAGATTAAAATGCATAGCCCGGTCTTCTGCTGCACTCTGGAAACACCTTCTTTCAAAAGATAAGTGTAGGCTCAAAGCCAATAGCTGGAAGACAACCCTAAAGTCGAACAGCGAGCAATGAAACCATTGAACGGCTAAACTTACATTGGATTAAACAGACTTCCAAGTAAAAAGCATAACAAAAGACAGAGGTGGACACTATATAATGACTAAGAAGTCAACCCAGCAATGAAAAAAAGCTTATTAACATATGTGTGAACCAAATGAAGGAGACTCAAAATACATTAAGCAAGTGTTATTTGAACTAATGAGAAACATCAACTGAAATGCAATAGTAGGATATTTCTCACCCCACTTACAGCAATGGAGAAATCAATCAGGCAGAAACTTAACAGAGAAATAACAGCTTTAAATGACAATTTGGGGCAGTCGAGTCTAACAGAAATATACCAAACACTTTCTCCAAAGACTAAAGAGTTCACTTCCTTCTCAAGTGTGCATGGAACATTCTCAAGATAGATCATGTGTTGGGACACAAATCATTTCTCAATAAATTCACAATTGAAATAATACTGAGCATCTTCTCTGACCACAATGACTTAAACCTAGTAATTAAACACAAAAAGAAAGTTGGAAGACCCATGTTATTGGAGACTAAACAATATGCTTATGACTGACTTTTAGGTAAAAGAAGAAATCAAAGAAGAGCTTAAAATACTTAGAGATAAATAAGAATGAAGACATGAGCTATCAGAGTCTATGGGATGCAGCAAAAGTGATAGTAAAAGGGAGGGTCCTTTCAATCCAGTACTACATAAGAAATAAGAAAAATTGCAAATAAACAATCTAACCCTGCAATTAAAACTCTAGAGTAATAAGAGCAATTAAAGCTCAAAATCAGAAGAAAATAAATAATAAAAATTTGAGCAGAAAAAAATGAAATACACAAAAAGAAAATTGAGAATATCAATGAAACCAAAAATTGGTTCTTGAAAAAATAAAAACTGACAAACTGTCCAAACACAAAAAGAAAAAAGAGAGAAAACGCTCATAACTAGAATCAGAAATTAAAGGGGTGGAAGTGCAACAGGAACCACAGAAATAAAAACACCATAAGAAGCTACTGAGAACAGCTCTGTGCCAACAAAGTTGACAACTTCAAGGACACTGACAGATATTTAGAAAAATATGGTCTACCAAGAATAAACCTGTAAAAACTGGAAAACCTAAACAGGCAAATAACAAGCAAGGAAATTGAATGGGTCATTAAAAAATCTCCCTAAAAATAAAAGCCACAGACCAGATGGCTTTTCTAATGAGTCTTATCAAACCATCAGAGAATAATTAGTACCTATTCTTCTCAAACTCTTCCAAAATATTGAACAGGAAATGCCCAAATACTCTATGAGGCTAATATCAGACTGATACAAAAGCTGATAAAGACGTCACCAGAAAGATTACAGATCAATTTCTCTGATGAACATAACTGCAAAAATTCTCGACAAAATATTATTAGCAAATCAATCCAACAATGCATCAAAAAGATCATCCATCATGACTTAGTGAGATTTATTCCAGGAATGCTGGATGGCTCAACATACATAAATCTATTAATATCATACACCATGTGAACAAGACAAAGGAGAAAAATCACATAATCATATCAGTAGAAACAGAGAAAGCTTTTGAAAATATTCAACCATTTATAATGAAAAATCTGCATAAAATGGAGATAGAAAGCACGTACCTCAACATAATAAAGGTCAAATACATTAAACCGACAGTCAACATCATACTCAATGGTGAAAAATTGAGTGCATTTCCTCTAAGGTCAGCAAAATGACTAGGTTGTCCAGTCTCCTCACTACTATTTAACATCATACTAGAGGGCTTAGCCAGAACAATTAGGCAAGAAAAACAAAGGGAATTCAAATTCAAAAGGAGGATGTCAAACTATCATTATTTTCAGATGATATGATTATATGTATTAAAAACCTTAAAGTCTCTGTCAAACACTACTAGAACTAAACTAATACAGTAAAGTGACAAGATATAAAATCAATGCACAACAATCTGTTCCATGTTTGTTTAAAAAAATGAACTCGAGAAAACCACACGGTTTAAAATAAAGGTAAATAGAATCAAATATCATGAAATATACTTAATAAAGTAGGTAAAAGACCTGTACAATGAAAGCTAAAAGTCCTTCTTAAAAGAAATAGAGGAAACAACAAGATTAAAAGGCATCCCCTCCTCATATGTGGGAAGAATCAATATTGTTATCATGGTCCTCTTACCTAAAGAAATGTACAGATTTAATGCAGTCCCCATGAGAATCCCATGGGCTTTTTCAAGGAAATAGAATAAAATATCTTGAAACTTGTATGGATCAACAAAAAGCCACAAATAGACAAAGTGATTATGAGAAAAAAAGAATGAATTCCAAGGGATTATTCTCCTAAACACTGAGCTATACTATAAAGTGATAGTGATCAAACAGTATGATACTAGAATAACAGAGGAAGAGATCAGAGGAATAGAACTGAATCACCTGAAAATAGCTCACACACAGTGAGTTGATCTACAAAAAAAGAACCAAAAGCATACAATGGGAGAAAATGTCTTAAATAAATGATTCTGGGAAAACTGGGCAGCCATGTGCAAAAAAATGAAGCTATACCACCCTCTAGCACCATTCACAAAAATTAACCCAAAATGGAGTAGAAACTTAGACATAAGACTAGAAATCACAAAATTCTTGGAGGACAATACAGGGAAGATATTCCATGACATCAGCCTTACAGAGGGCTTGGGGACTCAACTTCCATTGATGCTTTAATGGAAACAAAAGGGAAAATAAACAATTGGAACTATACCAAAATTAAAGACTTCTTCACAGAAAAGAAACATCATCAAAGCAAAAAGACAGCCTATTAATTGGGAGAAATTTATATTCCACATTTCTGACAGGAACGTAATATCCGTAATATATACACGGCACATGAAACTCAATAAAATAGAACAGCAATTCAATCAAAAACTGGGAAGAGGAATTGGTGAGGTATTTTTCTGCAGAGGCTATACAGTTGACTAACAGGCACATGAAGAGATATTGCTATTCACTGGCTATCAGGGAAATGCAGATCAAAACATAATGAGATATCATCTACACCTGGGAGACCGGTTATTATCCAAAAGTCTGGTAGCCATAAATGTCAGCAAGGATGTAGATAAAGAGGAACACTTTTGCACTTTGGGGGAGTGCAAATTGGTGCAACCCCTATGGAAAGCAGTATGGAGATAAGAGATAAAGAAGACCATTATATAATGACGATTGGATCTAATCCAGTTGGATCTAAAGAACAGACAACAAACTAGACCAATATACCTGATGAAAATAGTCACAAAATTTCTCAACAAAAACTGCCCCAACTGAATTCAACAATATATTAAAATGATTTTTACACCATGTCTAACCAAAACATTGTGAAATTTATCCCTGGGATGCAAAGTTCGTTAAACATATGTAAATCGATAAATGTGGCATACATACCACATTAATAAAATGAAAGGTAGAAATCATATGACCATCTCAAAAGATGCAAAAATATAGCATTTGACAAAATCCAATATCCCTTTCTGATTAAAAATCTAGCATACCTCAATATAATAAAGACCATACATAACAAACCCTAAGGTTAACATTATGTTCGAGTGTGAAAAAAAAAAAAATCAAGGGAATGATGCAAATTGAGATGTCAGACAGAAAGACAAGCACTATATGATATGTTTCATATAGGGAATCTCAAAACCACATATAGAATAGACTGGTGGTTACTGGGAGCTGGGGAGAATTGGGAAGATGTTGTTTAAGAATACAAGCATATGCCTTGTAGATATTTAAGTCCTATAGATCAAATGCACAATGTAGTGATTAAAGAAATACTATATTATAAATTTCACAGTTACTAAGAAACTAGGCCTTAACTCTTCACACCAGAAAATAATAGTGATTATGTGACATGATAGAGCTATTAGCTAACACTATGGCAGTAATGATCTTGCAATACAGAAATGTAGCAATGTATGCACTCTTAAATTGCACATCTATTATATTTCAATAAAAATAAATCTTTTAAAGAAATTAAATATTGATGAACACTTATTTTGTTGATGGCAAAGGACCAGTAAGAAATTTGTGTAAAATTGCTTCTGTTCTCAAGTATTGTAATGGCAGCCACCTTACTTATTTCGTCAAGAAGCCCAGAAAAGAATGTGAAAGTAGCTTATCTGGTTTATATGAAAATGAAAGGAAAAAGGTGGGGTGTAGGGATAGAAACATTATAAGCAAGGACCCAAGAGCTGGAGGAAACATACTTTATAACCACCAAAGACTGGATTGTAAAATGTGGATTGCTGCATTGAAAAGTGGGGATGAATTTTGTAACTAACTTGAGATCTGTAGCCCCACCACACTCCAGGGGAGTATAATTTAGTCCTCAGTGAAGTGCCTGTGTCGTGGTAGCTTTGGAGACAAAAAGTTTTCTATGATGTGAGGGGAAAAAAAGAAAGACAGTATATTTGTTGCTATCAGAAGCCCTAGATGTAATGAGGCTCCCACGAACCAAACTGGTATGAAAGGAGACAGTGTCCACCCAGTGAGACCATAATCATGTCCCCTTAATGTGCATCTCACCTTTTATCATTCACATGAGAGCTTTTCATCTTTCTCATTCAATTTTCTGCTCCCTTGACATTATTTTCTCACTGTTGTAATTTCATTTCTTTGCAGTCACAATATGTTGGTCATTTGAAATTTAAGAGCTAGTCCTAATAAAAGTAAAAAGTAAAATTAAAAAGTAAAAGCATCTTTACTTGGGCAGATGGGGGCAGTGAAGCTGATCCAGAAATAGCGCATGTAACTGATCCCACCAGCTGAACTGAACCCTGAGATGAGCCCTGAGATGGAGACAAGAAAGGCACGTATAATTCTTTAGTATAGCTTTTCTGAATTGATTTGGAAAGAGAATGACAGGTGATTGTAGAAAACATTGTATCTCATATAAGGAAATATTTAAGACAGCATCTAACTGGTGTTTAAACTTCAGAAAATTTCCTCTTATATGGTCTCTGATGGCAGAGAAGATGTTAGACATGGTTTTTATTGGCTCCTGAAAGATAGCAATGTCAGGAGTGGGACTATATAAGTCCCGTTCCTAACATAATAGTCCCCACTTAGGATTAGTGGGTTCCTTGTGTGGTCTGAAGAAGGTGAGCTGCTTTCTGAAGATGTGGGGATTAGAATGACGATGAACAGACACTGTTTTCTCCAAGGAATTTCTTTCCTCCTCTTCAGTGTCCTAGCAGTTGCTCAAGATAAGCAAACCCTCACTTCTAAAGAGCAGCAGAGATGGCAGATTAGTTCTAAGGCTCTGGGCGATTGACCCCTGGGACAGTAAAGGTAATGCCTTACTACTGATCGATTGCTTTTGACCTAATGTGATCTTTACCAGTGCGGATGTTGATTTTTCTCCTGTAGGGATTCTGTTTTTCAAGTGCAGCAATGTAATGGTGCAGAAATATAAAGTTTGTTCTCAGATTGACTTGAATTTATATTTTCATCCTCCCCAACAAAAACAATACCTAAGGCTTAAGAAAATGCATGATCACCTCCCAGTTTCCCCACATTTGATTATGGCTGAGGGATGGACCTCTGATCTGTTCTTTCTAATGCTCTATTATGTCTCTCTCCACCAGTATTTTGGTATCTCTGCTGTGTGGGGTGACGGCGGTTGGGGGGAGCGGGGTGGGGTGAGATGGGGAGAGAGGGAGTGAAGGGGAGAGGGGAGGAGAGGGAGAGAGAAATGAGAAATGGAGTATGGGAGGCTAAATCTGTGAGCAAGAAAATGTCCAGGGAAGTGAACTTTTTAGACAGGATTCACAGAATGCACACTACTGCTGGGTTGGTGATGGAAGTTGTGTAGTGGTGGTGATAATATGTGTGTATGTGTATTAGTTAAAGGCAGATATGGAAACCTTCCTGCCATAAAGAAAGCCCCTCTCCATACAAACTATAGCTACAGCCCTAGAATACCCTGCACCTGCAGTCTAACTCTGACCTTTTCTTTCCCACAAACCCACAATTCAGATGTTTTTGCTTTACTATAGTCTTTCCCCAGTACTGGGTTCTTGACAAAACCTCATCTTCCCATTTAATAATGATTTCCCTTCCTGTCTCTTGGATTGATGATCCTCCAACCCTTGGTGCAGCAGACAAAGCATATGCCCAAAGTAGGTGTCAATGTATGGGTTGATATTAGATTGAAGGTTAAGAGAGATCTAGCCTTAGAGATTTAAATCCGTTTAGAGACTCTCTTGGCCAATTTTTCCTTACCTCAGGAATACTTGAGCTTGTTCTGTGACATCCTAAAGGACCTGCTATTTAGGAAGAACCCTGTGTATATAAATGTCTTATGGTGAATATTCTCCTTTGTCATTTCCTCAAACCCACATGAAATTTGGTTCCAGTGAGCCGCTGACTCAGGAGAGCCCTGAAATTAAAATGATCTACACTGTTGTCTGGAAAGCCAGCTCTTCTAGGTAGGGCCTTGGTGTCTAGATGTTTTAGCAATGTTCCCCACCTCGTTAACCCTTCCGTGTTCCACGTTTTCTCCTTTCTTCATGCCTGCACATTTCGAAGTCTGTTTCTCTTCTGTGGGAAATTCTCTCCATCTACAGGAGCAACACATTCTGCTCCTCACTTCCTTGTTATTTTCTTGGGACTTCCATTCCTTGAGTTTTGAGCATATGCTAATGATGGGTTTAGGTTCTTAGGGGTAGAGATCAAAGTTCAAACTGTAATAGAATGGGCACTCCAACTGTGAGGACTGGAGCTATCTCATTAGCCAATCAAATATCATACCTCACTCAAACTCTTTGCATAAGCATATTACTAAAGCCCATTTTCACATATGAAAAGATTCATTCACATGAGTGTGTACCATCTGTGCACACATGCGAAGTTCCTAAACACTGAGTTAATATATTTATATTTCTTTCTGTCCCGTTAAAATATCTTCTGTATCACCCAACTAGGTACTAATAATTGTTTTATTGAATAATAACTTATCTCATCCCATTTGTTGTATATTTCTACTTTTAATTCCAATGCTGTGATAAAAGTTTTATGAATATCTTCAGTGACATAATGGAAAGGCCATTATTTGTTTGAGATAATCATTCTACAGTCTTCTGATATGTATTGCATAATTACTCATCAGAACAGTCTTCAAAGGATTTAATTCTTGGTAACATTATCTGAGAATATGTCATCTTTCTCCTTGTGACATACATATATATGAACATATGCATGTAATCTTGTAGTCTAAAGAATGTCATCACATGTTTTTTTCTCCTGAAAGTTTTTCACTTTCTTATTCATTTATAAGAATTCTTTATGAATGTATGTCTTTTGCAATTCCTCCTCCAAATTTTATGGATATTTTCCTCAGTTTTTTGCACATTGTTCTTAGGGTTGCAAGGGGATTATTAGGAAGTTTTATGTGATCAAATCTATAACACTTTACTTTTATGATTTTTGCTTTTAATGTCATGCCTCAAGAGCCATTCTTTATCCCAAAATTACTTTTTTTCATTTATTTAATAACAATAATATTTCATTTTAACATTATGTAGGTTTGAGGTATATATGACAGCAAATTCATATCTCTATATAATACAGTAAGTGTACCACTGTTTCCTTAATATACTTCACAATAGATTAAAACCCTCTTCCACATTTGCCCCCAAAGGTTTTAAATGTTTTCTTATTTTATGTAAATAATTTTATAGTTTCACTAAAGAGCATTTCAAATCTTATTTGTCTGAATTTATTTTACTGTGCGCAATGTTATTTGCACCCAATAGGAATTACATGCTGGGTATATGATACCCTAGTTCTGTTCCAAAGTGAAAGTTCAGAGCTCAGACTTTCTCTCCTAGACATGATGTTTTAGAGAGTCAGTCAATCACTTAACAACCTGGTTAAAAGAAGTCAGCCTGCGTTGTAATTAAATTACTATTATAATTAAGGCAATCAGAAAGACACTTCACAGAAACCTACTGCCGTGTCTGTCCATCTGTCAGCAAACCTTTGCCACTTTTCCAGTAGGTTAAATATCTCGCCTCTGAAGCCCAGTCCTCCATTTAGATACTGGCTCCCCTTCTACCACATCCTCTCAGGACATGCCACCAGTAGTTCTCCCCTATCATTCCATCCCATCAGTTTTTCACTATCAATTGAACATTCATCAAATTCAAGCATACTGTCACCCCATCTTAAAACAAATGATAAACAAATCTCTTGACTCCAATTCCATCATAGTTACTGTTCTTTTTCTTTGCTCCACTTTGCAGCAAACTCCTCACAAGAGCTATCAACAATCACTCTATAATTTCTCTCTGAATTAGATCAGGCTTTTCTGACCCTCACTTTACTGAAACTCTCCCCATAAAGTCCATCAGTGCTCCCCACATTGCTAATTCTGTCATTCGTTTGTTTCTTTGCTTGCTTGATAGATCAGTAATATTCGGCATATTGGAATTCTTCCTCTCTTACTATATTTCTTCACCTGATTTCCAGACAGCATACCTTCTGTTTTTCTTATCCTACCTCACTAGTTGTTCATTTCTGGTGTCATTTGTTAGGTCAGCCTCTCCTCCCAGAACACTTAAATAAATGTACGCTGGACTGGAGATTCCATGCCAGATCCTCTTTTTTTCAATATATTTATATTGGTGATCACATTTAATTTTGTGCTTATAAACATGAATTACGTTCCCAAAAATCTTAAATGTATACCCTAGCAATGAATCTTTGTCTGCCATTAAAATTCTCTCTCTTTCCAATTTTAGCAAATGTAGTCCATATAGTATCCACAAGTTTCTAGTACTTTTACTTGTTTATTATGTTTTCCAGCTTTTTTAATTGTACCCAAAAGGACCTTGACATACTGAGAACTTCTCCATTCATCCTGGAAGCTAAAGTTCTAGGTTTTATTCCCTCCTTTATCATTTATATAAAGTACAACATTGATAGACATTATTTGACCTTTTTTGCATCATTTTTCATGTATAAAAAGGATACAATAAGGCAGTGAGTATGTCAAAATTGTTCAAGTGCTTTCAGAGCAGGAATATAGCCTATTTCTGCTCTGTGTGCTCTGTGATGTGGTGAAAAATACATGTTTTTCCTGGAGAACAAGTTAACTTCAAATTTGAGTACCAATTCACGACAGGAAATCCAAGTAAAGATTAGTTTTGTTTGGAAGAAGCCACGTTCCATGATTCTTGGTTGAATCTAGCCAGTGTCATTATCACCTGACATCAGTTCTTACCAGAGAGATTGTCCAATCTACTTAAAGTATACATTTTTAAAAAACTATTTTATCTCCAGAAACTGAAACTAGAATCATAAATTAAATTATCTGGGGTAAACCATGGCCTATCTCATGCTCCATTCATTATTCAACTCAGAATGACAATATACACCATGAACAATTCTGATTGGTATAGGATCGATGCCACCTATGATACCTATGCTCACCTAGTTCCTCACTCCATCCCTTTAATGAAATCCATCTAACTCTCAGGTCAATGCCTTCAAAGCATATGTGTTAATGAGAAACCCATCCAGCCTCGAGTCCATTACACTGACACTGAGCTTACTTCATTGCTCAGGGTATGGATGCTAACACTCTGTATCTTTTTTGGAAACTGTAGAGATCGCTGAAAATCACTGTTTAGT